>WBNM01011772.1:0-80098 GCA_013399055.1 Ramphastos sulfuratus | reverse complement strand
ACTGGAATGGGCTGCCCAGGGAGGTGGTGGAGTCACCGTCCCTGGAGGTGTTCAAGGCACGTTTGGACGTGGCACTTGGTGCCATGGTCTAGTCTTGAGGTCTGTGGTAATGGGTTGGACTTGATGATCTTTGAGGTCTCTTCCAACCTTGCTATACTGTGATACTGTGAAATCTTGCCCTGCACCTTTTAAAAACAACACAATAGATGAAGCTCTGCCACAGTCCTAAATATCCACACCCCAGTGCCTTGGCACCTTGACCAGTGACCAAGAAACAGCAAAAACAAGATGACAAAGTCTTTAGTATCCCTCAGTCCACTCCATCTTCATAGCTACAGTAGTCCAACCCTCCCTAGCAACTCCAGAAACTATTTCCTAATGACTGTGGAGCATCAGCAACTTCAACAGTCTCCAAGAGAAGTGCAGCTTTGAACCCCATTAATTGCTTGGCCTCTTGGAATGAATAGAAGTGAAGCAGTAATGAGGACAGGCCTGATGAGCAGCAGAAAGACAAAAGAAGGCTATTTGCATATAATTAGGAACAGATGAAGCTCAGACAACATCATTCAATAAGGAGAAAGAGCCATCCATAACCAGGCAGGAAAGGCTGACAATATACAATCTGTGCTGTATTTGGACAGCAGTTGGATGTGCTCACATCTTGGACTGATACAGAGACACTTTCTAGTCCAAACACCACCTACTGAAGTCCAATTTTATAACACACAAGCCCAAATAATTTGCAATGCAGCTGCAATGTTATTTGCTAACAGTTCTTTTCTCATACTTCCTTGGCCACTGGGGAGGTTCAGGAGGCTGGGGTAAAACAGATATGAAGACAGAAACAGAAGTATTTAGAGAGCAGTTAGCCTGCACACAAGAAACCCAAAGCTGAGAGAGACAACATTCAATCAATAATGAAGAATAATTTATGCTAATCAATACAGCTTCATAATGAAAGCCCAGCTGAAGTAGCTGACTCCATGAGCTGATGTGTCTGGTTGACCAGGGTGGCTGTGTTTACATGACAGACCTTCCTCTCTGTTGGATTTACTCATCACAAGATCTGGCTCCAGTGGGCACAGTATGGGCTGACTAATTGCATTAATGTGATTAAAAATTGTCAGCCAGTCAGCCTTGCTCATCTGAAGGCACAAATTCTTCTCTAGGTGTTTTGCTAAAAGAAGGTATTCCTAGCTTGAGGTTATTTGCTACCTTCTCCAACAATCAGGAGGCTCCAGGAACACCTCCTCGTGGCCTTTCGAGTACTTAAAGGGGCTGATAAGAAAGATGGGGATGAGCAGCTCAGCTTCATTCAGCAGAATCACAGAATCACTGAGGCTGGAAAAGACCTCTGAGCTCAACCAGTCCAGCCTGTGACCCAGCACCACCACAGCAGCTAACCCATGGCACCAAGTGCCACAGCCAAGCTTTTCCTAAAGCCCTCCAGCACCTCCCTGGGCAATCCATCCCAGTGCCTCATCACCTTGCCCTGAGGAAGTGCTTCCTAACAGCCAACCTAAACCTCCCCTGGCACAGCTTCAGGTCATGCCCTCTTGTCCTGGCACAAGCTGCCTAGAAGCAGAGTCTGACCCCCCACACCTGACTACGATTTCCCTTTAGGTAGTTGTGGAGAGTGATAAGGTTCCCTCTAAGCCTCCTCTACTCCACGCTGCACACCCCCAGCTCCCTCAGCCTCTCTTCATAAGACTTTCCCTCCAGCCCCCTCCCCACTCATTGCTAGAAGACAGAGGACATTTTTTCTTCTCATGGCCTCCCAGTACTTAAAGGGGAGATCAGAAAGCTAGGGACAGGCTTTTGAACAGGGCCTGTGATGACAGGACAAGAGGTGATAGTTTGAAACTAAAAGAGGGAGATTCAGACTGGAGAGAAGGGAGAAATGCTTGACATAGAATCATAGAATGGTAAGGTTGGAAGGGACCTCAAGGCTCATCTAGTTCCAATCCCCTGCCATAGGCAGGGACACCTCCCACTAGCACAGGTCACTCAAGGCCTCGTCCAACCTGGCCTTGAACACCTCCAGGCAGGGAGCAGCCACAACCTCCCTGGGCAACCTGTGCCAGTGTCTCACCACCCTCACTGCAAACAACTTCCTCCTAACACCCAGTTTCAATCTCCCCTCTGCCAGTTCAAACCCAATGCCCCTTGTCCTGGCATTACAAGACCTTGTCAGTAGTCCCTCCCCAGCCTTCCTATAGGTGAGGCCCTGGTCCAGATTGTCCAGAGAGATGGGAGCTGCCCCATCCCTGGAACCATTCCAGGTGAGGTTGCTTGGAGAGCTGAGCAACCTGCTCTAGTTGGAGATGTCCCTGCTGGCTGCAGGGGGGTGGGAAGGGTCATCCTATCCAACGCCCCCACTGGCTGCAAGAGGGTTGGACTAGATGACCCTTCCCACCCAAACCACTCTGATTTGGTGATCAGGAAGAGACAGCAGAATCACTAAAAATAAAATAAATGGGGAGGGGGGAAATAAATAAAACAATTCTGGGGTTCCCAGGTCTGATTCATTTCACAGTAGGGAACAAAAATGGAAGTGATGCTTTCTGTACTGGACTTTCATGCTGGACATCAGCAACTTTGAAGTGATTTTTAGCATGATACCAAAGCCTTAATGAGCATTGACTCCCTGCCTGCTGGCTGGGAGGATTAATGTGATCACAAGATTCATAAACAAAGAAGACTTGTTCCAAAAAGCAGGAAATTGGTACCATTGCAGCTTGATGGAAAGCCTGCCTCCAGCTCCAGCTTCTATACCTCCAAAAGACTACTGGCAAAAGAAAGAAAAGATTGGAAGACAGCTACAGAAACAACCCTGGAGCTCACAGGGAAAGCGTGGGGGAAGTTCAGCCAACTCAGTTTACCCAAGCAAAGATCAAGGCAGTGTTTTAATCACAGTGGAGAAGCAGGAGAGGTTGAGAAGGCAGGACTCCTCTTTTTGCCAGCAAAAGCAGGCAAAGAGCCAATGGTTGCAAGTTAAAAATAGACAAAATAAAACTAGGGTAAAGTAACCACCAAAACAGTTTACTTAAGGATGTGGTGGGTTCTCCTTCATTTGAAATCCCTACAAGGAAAACCACCAATCCTTTTTAACTGAGCCTGTTGTTTACTACAGACTCCAAGTTCAGCTCATCCCTTTTCCTCTGTGTTTTTAAGTCATTTCCCACAGCACAAGCACAGCAAAATCTTTGGTCAAAATGGAAGCACCACCACATTCCTTCATCTCAAAGCTCAGGCAGCCCCTAGACTGCCTACAGCCTAAATTCGTCTCAGCTGCTTAAGCACTGCTCCAGGTGTTGGCTTTTTTATTCCTTCAAGCCAAATACTGACAGGAGAAGTGTCTGAGCTCTGCAGAGGGAAGTGCTCCCCTGCAATGGGCAACACAGGATAGCTCCTGCCCCAATTCTGCCCATGGTGGACACTGCTGTATCCTCCTGCTTTGGGAGAGGACCCAAAGGGACAATCTGAAAGCACCCAGACCCAAAGCCTGTTCCAGACTGCTTTGGGAGAGGACCTGAAGGGACAATATGGAAGCACTCAGACCCAAAGCCTGCCCTGGCCTGCTTTGGGAGGGGACCCAAAGGGACACTCTGGAAGCACCCAGCCCCAAAGCCTGCCCCAGGCTGCCTTGGGACGGGACCCAAAGGGACACTCTGGACGCACCCAGATCCAACGCCTGCCCCCAGGCTGCTTTGGGAGCGGACCCAAAGGGACAATCTGGAAGCAGCCAGCCCCAAAGCCTGCCCCAGGCTGCCTTGGGACGGGACCCAAAGGGACACTCTGGACGCACCCAGATCCAACGCCTGCCCCCAGGCTGCTTTGGGAGCGGACCCAAAGGGACAATCTGGAAGCAGCCAGCCCCAAAGCCTGCCCCAGGCTGCCTTGGGACGGGACCCAAAGGGACACTGTGGAAGCACCCAGCCACAAAGCCTGCCCCAGACTGCTTTGGGAGAGGACCCAAAGGGATGCTCTGAAAGCACCCAGCCCCAAAGCCTGCCCCAGGCTGCTGACTACCTTCATGGAGGTGAAGTTCCGCGGTCGGTCGAACTGGAACTCCATTTCCACAGAGCCTGTGCTGAAGCTCTCATTCTTCCAGCCCACATAGTCATAGCCTGGCCACACACGGTACTGGTGGCTCTGTGTGAAGTCATCCAGCCCCAGCACTCCATCTGTCAGCTGGCCCAGACCACCATACAAGTGCCTAGCAAGAAAGAACCAACAGTTAGGGAGAACAGCAGCCAGGAGAGTCCAAATGTGGAAGCACTTCAGTGGGGTCCTTCAGCTGGTGCCAGGAAGAGTTAATGAATTTAGTCTTAATCCATCCTGGACAAGATATTCCCTGTCCTTATGCAACATCACCTTGAATTTGTTCAGGTTGGGCTTTTCAAAATCTCTCCCTGAGAGATTTTTTTCAAAATCTCTCCCTGCTTTGGTCTCTTCAGCCTGGAGAAGAGAAGCCTTTGAGGGGACCTTATAGTAGTCTTCCAGTATCTGAAGGGGCCTACAGGAAGGCTGGGGAGGGACTACTGACAAGGGCTTGTAATGACAGGACAAGGGGCAATGGGTTTGAAATGGCAGAGGGGAGACTGAAACTGGATATTAGGAAGAAGTTCTTTACAGTGAGGGTGGTGAGACACTGGCACAGGTTGCCCAGGGAGGTTGTGGCTGCTCCCTGCCTGGAGGTGTTCAAGGCCAGGTTGGACGAGGCCTTGAGTGACCTGTGCTAGTGGGAGGGGTCCCTGCCTATGGCAGGGGGTTGGAACTGGATGATCCTTGAGGTCCCTTCCAACCTTACTATTCTATGATTCTAAAAGGCAGAAGCTTTAGCACTAGTATCAAGCACTGGCAGCAAAGCCAAGCTCTGAGCAGTGTCTTGAGAAGTAAAGCTGGGCCTGCAGAAAATGGCACAGGGCACACTGCAAACAGAGTTTTAACTGCAGCATTCCATCACAGAGATGCATGGCAGGAACATTGCTCCCTCCTGGCCTGGGAAAGGCTGACAGGCAGGCACAGAGCAGCAGGGAAAAGAGCAGTGAGACTAGGGGCAGCTCAATCAGGCACAGCCAGTTCTAACAGGGATCACATCTAGCATAGCTCCTCATGGAAGAGGAGGCTGCTATGGGCTCCATTTTCAGGGCTCTTCACCCAGGACCCTTTCTCACTTCACTGAGAGCACAGGGCCCAAGAAGCTGTTTTTCAGCACTGTCCCATATTGGTACAGCCCTGACCCCATCTGCTTCCTGAAAGCCATTCCTGGCATGTTCCTTGTCCTACAGCAGGGAAAGTACCACCAGCTGAGCTGTTTTAATGCCTGAACTTACTCCCTAGACTGGTTTCATTCAGCTGCCTCTGGGCAGTCTGTACCTGGGCTGGGCTGCTGCTACAGACACTGAAGCTCAGCAAGTCCATCCCAGGTGAGGCCCTGGCACGGGCAAGGGCTTGTCTTTGAACTCCAAACAGGATTAACAGCTGCAAAAGGCAGAGGTTAAGTAGTTTGAGAGAGTCCTTGCTCAGAATGCTGGGGTTTGTGCCTGTAGCTCCCCTGTAGCTCCTCAGCAACCCCAGCTTCCTAGGCTGGACAGCTAAGTGCAACTTCTATCTCTTTCTGCACATGAAAACATTTTTTCCCCCCTAACTTTTTTCTTTTTTTTAAACTATCCAATCTCTCCTTTATCAATGCAGCTTGAAGGGGCCAGATATTAAAATACCAAGACATTGTTACCTGGGATCTTGCAGCATCCTACAAGTACCAAGAATGGACTTTCCACCCCATTATTTTAACCTCTAGCATAGGAGAACACAAATAAGTTGATAAAATTCACCTCCAAACATAGGAAAACTGTAAGCAACAGTAAAGATTCTCAGGAAGTTAATGACAGCTGAAACAGGACAGATAATAAAAGCAGCATGAGTCAGTGGATGACACCAGGTCACTGAAGAGGCACTGACAGAGTACTTATTAGCACTCTACTGCACAGGCAGGGAGATGCTGCCTCAAGAGGACAGCCATGCCCAGGTTTGTTTGAAGTTTCAAATCTACATCCTAAATCCATCCAGACTGCTCAAGCAACACACTCAAGTCTGTGTTTACAGCAAGGAAAGTGGAATGCCTGGCAGTTCAGCCAGTTATTTAACCTTTCAGGTGCAGACTCTTGACGAACTCTCCTCCCACGACAGGCAGAGACACCTCAGTGGCAGGAATGTGCCCCCTACCTAACCTCAGTGATGTGAAAACTTAACAGACCTTGTCATCAGCTGTCAAAGTCCAGCTGCTTTAGGCTTTTTGAGTCCAAATTGGAAAATCATCACACCAAAGAAATCTTTACAGTGAGTCATCAGCCACCACCTTCTACCACACTGGTAGTGGTGTCTCTGCTGACCTGGAGCTTCTCACAGGGAGTGATGCAGTTTTCCAAGTTGTTTCAAACCCATCAGAGCTTTTGTTTTCAAAAACAACATCTCAGATCTGTCCAGAAGCTCACAGGTGTGTCAAGTGCAGGACTAGAGCTCAGGTGCTGCTCACTTTCTGGAAGCCCAGAGTGCCCTGGAGACCTCCTGCAACAGTTTAAGGTGCAGTCTGCTAGAGAATGCAACTCAGATGTCAAACTGCAGAAGCAACAAAGACAATGAATCAAAATCCTAGGAATGGTTTGGGTTGGAAGGGACCTTAAAGATCATAGAATGGTAAGGTTGGAAAGGACCTCAAGGATCATCCAGTTCCAACCCCCTGCCATAGGCAGGGACACCTCCCACTAGCACAGGTCACTCAAGGCCTCATCCAACCTGGCCTTGAACACCTCCAGGGAGGGAGCAGCCACAACCTCCCTGGGCAACCTGTGCCAGTGTCTCACCACCCTCACTGTAAAGAACTTCCTCCTAACATCCAGTCTAAATCTCCCCTCTGCCAGTTCAAACCCATTGCCCCTTGTCCTGTCATTGCAAGACCTTGTCAATAGTCCCTCCCCAGCCTTCCTGTAGCCCCCTTCAGATACTGGAAGGCTACTCTAAGGTCTCCTGGAAGCCTTCTCTTCTCCAGGCTGCAGAGCCTCAACTCTCTCAGCCTATCCTCACAGCAGAGCTGCTGCAGCCCTCTCAGCATCTTTGTGGCCTCCTCTGGACTGGCTCAAACAGTTCCATGTCCTTCCTGTGCTGGGGGCTCCAGAACTGCACACAGGACGACAGGTGAGGTCATCAAGTTCCAACTCCCCTGCCATGGGCAGGGACACCTCCTACTAGACCAGGTTGCTCAAGGCCCCATCCAATCAACACTTCAAAGCTTGGAGCCTCCATAGGTTCTCTGAGCAATCTGTTCCAGTGCTTCACTACCCTCATGGTCCAACATCTCATCTAAATCCATCTGCTTCCAGTTTGAAGCCTTTATCCCTTATCCTGTCACTACATGAAGGAAGGATGGACCTTCACCTGCTCCAGGAACACTGGGATTGTGCAGACAGAAGGTCCAGCCAGCTCTCCCACTGGAATCTGGGGCAACAGAAGAGTTGCAGCATCTCATCTGCAGTATCAGAGACAGCTTAAGGCAGTCAGCACAATGAATACAGTCACAACCAAGAGCAATGAGAGCTTAAAAGCAACCAGACACCAGGACTGTGTCATCACATCATGTAAAGATGGAAGCTCTCAAAGACAGCACCTAGCTGTATAAGGACACTCCTTAAAGAGAAGCAACAACAACCTCTAACAAAAACTATTCCTTCTTTCCTGCCAGCCTTGGCCAGCTGGGGAAATGAACCTGAAGTGTCCTCTGCCCATGCCCTCCTTTCAAAGAGCAGCTAACAACATGTCAAGGAGTCTGGAATAATGGAGCTTTGGAGAATGAGTTAGGCTAGCCTGCAGCTCTGGAGGTCTCAAAGAAGGGTCTGGGATACAAGATACTAGTGACAGGGTTAAGTAAGAAAGAAGAGATTGAGAGAGAATAGGACAACTTCTCCCACCTGCGCTCCTGGTAGCCATCGTAGGTCGAGTCGTTCAGATAAACGATGGGGAAGCCAGGAGCTGCTATTGTCCCTCCTTCAGGGATGCTATAGGATGCCAAACCATCTGAAAAAAGAAGGCCATATACCTCAGAAACACAGCAGCAGCCTTCCATCACCTCTGGCCATATGACCCTTTAACTTATGTTGTGGATCAACAGAAGCAGTTCCATGGGCCTGGGATTCCCTCTCCACAGGCGGGAATGCAGTGTGGGTCCCAGCCGTGTGGGTCCCAATCTTGTGTAAGGTTCCAGTCTTGTGGATCCCAGTGCTGTGGCTCTGCAGTGCCAGGATGGGAATGGCTACTTACCATACCAGACACAGCCATAGAGCTCCACCCTCATGCAGACAGTCATCAGCATCTGGGTCACAGGGATCACCCTCACGAAGCGGGCGATGATAGGCGGCCGCAGGTCCTTCAAGACCACATCGTAAGTGTCAATGTTGCCCTGGATCACCTGGAGAAGACAGAACCTTAGCAGCAACTGCTCCTTCCTGTGCTGGTCACTCCTACTGCAATGTGTACTGCAATGTGCTTGGAGCCTGTCACTTGAGACTGGGGAACTTCCCAGTGCAGTATCTGCAGAGGGTTAGCTGCTGCTGCTCCCCTCCTCCCAGCCGGTCCCTGGGTGAAGCATGGAATGGTTTGAGTTGGAAGGAACTTAAAGATCATTCAGTGCCAAATCTCCTGCCATGGGAAGGGACACCTCCCACTAGCCCAGGTTGCTCATCCAGCATCCACAGCCTCCCTGGGCAACATGTGCCAGTATCTCCTCACCCTCACTGGAAAGAATTTCTTCCTAATCTCTAGTCTCAATCTCCCCTCTTCCAGCTTCAGTCCATTCTCCTCCCCATTCAGTCCATTCTCCTCACCCTCACTGGAAAGAATTTATTCTCATCTCTGTGATGGTTTGGGAGTTCCCTGCCCCCCCAACTTTGTAAAATCCCCCAGACTAGACTCAGCTGGATGGAAGTTAAGGACTGAAGCTCTATTTACAGCTTAGCACAAGGTACAAGCAAAGATAGACACAACAGACAGGAATAGTGACAGAGATATGCAAGTTAAAGGTAATACAGAAACACAATTCCCCTCCCAGAAATCAGAGTCCCCAGGAGGGGCTCCCAACCACCCTTCCACCTTCTCCCCACCCCTATACTTTACCCCAAGGTTTGCCTTACATGAAAGGTGAGTTTGGAGGATGGGCCAGGAGGGTTATAAGGAAAGTGGTTAGTGAGGTTACTCGGCAGAGAGGAGGAGGCCAGAAGCTGTTAGACAGCCCCAGAGTGTCTGCGAGCCCAAGTGACTGTTATCTGTGTTTTGAGTTCTTATTCTTATCCATCTCAGCAAGCCTATGAGTGCAGCAGACATCACCATTGTTTCCTTTTCTCAGCCTGTAATATCATTTTCTCCACTAAAATATTCCAATTAGCCTCACATCAGCACAATCTCTAGTCTCAATCTCCCCCCTTACCAGTTTCAATCCATTCCCCCATATCCTATCACTAAGGCTGCTGCCATTTCACCTCCCCTGCCACCTGCAGACCCATATTAGGCAATGCTCTGAGGGAGAGAAGAAAGGCAGATGGGAGATGAACATAGCCCTGGGCTATACACTGCAGAGAGCTGCAGCCACTAGTACACAACCTCCTCCTTGAAGTGAGTCTCCACATCCATTCCAAGAACAGGGTAAGAGAGTACTTGCCCTCATCACTGGCTACCTGCTGAAGGGTTCTGATGCCTTTTTTCTGTAAACCTCAACAAAACTCCAGGAGATGCTCCATTATTTGGGGGGTGAAGGTGCAAGCAGCTACAAGGCAGGAGTTTTGAAGTGTTCAGCATTGCCACAGTCAACCCTCCCTGTAGAAACTCAGTCTGGTAGGGCAGAGACTTTCACCTTCCTCTTCCCCTCATTTCACCAGGGTTCTGGGAACAGTCCTCTATTTATTTTGACAGTGTGGAAACAGCTGAGGCTGTCAATCCCCCAGAAGTGGACACACAGAGCCCAAGAGATTTTTTGGTAAGGATTTGGACTTAAGGAAATAAATTAAGAATGCTTTTGACACCAGAAGTCTGAATTCAGAGCATGAGAGCTCTTGTTCAAAGATGCTGTTGGTAGGAAGGAAGAATCAGAACACTTCTGACACCAAAAGTGACTTCTGACAGTCAAAAGTCTGAATTCAGAGCATGAGAGCTCTTGTTCAGAGATGCTGTTGGTAGGAAGAGTCAGAGGCTGGGGTTACTCAACAAACCATGGAGATTTCAGTTGTTGATGCACCAGCAAGTTAAAAGATGAGGGAGGCCAAGAGGGGAGGAGGAAGGTGGTTGCTTCTCTATGGAAGCAAAGAAAATCTCCAGAGAGTAAGTGTGGCTGGAGAGTCCATTGAGAAGTGAAAGATGTCATTGTAGCAGAAGACCAAACCCCTCAGAGGGCTGCATCTCCCTGGAGAACCACAGGCCACACATGGTGGGGTCTAACTGGACTGCACCACAGTTTCCTGCACCTAGCTGGACAGCTCTACCAAGGTCCACAGTCCAAGGAGCTGACCAAAGAAAAGAGAAGGAAAGCCAGAAAGTAAATTCCCTTCTTTATCCTCCTCAGATCCTCAAGAGGCTTTTAATCTACAGCCTCTTAACAGCTCTTCCTTGGAGAAATGCTCATGACTACTTCTGAGGAGGCAGGGGGACACAAGTATTCCTTGCCTTCAGGAACCCAATTAACTCTTTCAGCTGTCAGATAGCCTAAGACAACAAACCTGGAAGGCACCCAGGCTGGCTCCACAAGACCTTGCTGACAGGAGATAACACCCAAGAGGAGACAGCATATAGCAGAATATTTCACATCACCATCACAGATGTTGGACAGATCCTCTGGAGCTGAAGTTGTACCAGAGGAGGTTTAGGTTGGACCTGAGGAATGATTTCTTCCCTGCAAGGGTTGTCAAGCCCTGGAACAGGCTGCCCAGGGCAGTGTTGGAGTTCTCAGCCCTGGAGAGATTTCAGAGCTGTGTAGATGTGGTGCTGAGGGACATAGTGTAGTGGTGGATTGGGCAGTGCTGGGTTAATGTTTGGACTCACTGATCTTAAAGGTCTCTTCCAACTTAAGTGACTCTGATTTGTCAGGGAATCTGAGGTGGTAGATGGTAGATGAGTCGAGCCAAAACATCCTAGATGGACAAGAGAAAGGAAGCCTCAGCCATTCCCCTCAGGAAAAGGTACCTTTATAGCAGCTCCACAGTGGAAGAGCTGACATTATTGCCTGTCCTGTAGAGCCATCTGAGGGAAGCAAAGAGAAGCTGCACTTTGGGCAGCACCTCCACAAGGTGGGGTTGGCTGCTGCTGAGCACAAAGTTTCTGAGGGTCAGAAATGCCAAGAGACAATTAGCTGTGTGTGGAACCAGCTCAGCACGTTTCCAGTGTCAGCCATTACTGTTGCCAGTGTACCTCAAGGATGAAGTGGTGCTGCTGGCAAACTAAGGATGGCAAACATTAAAAGATGAGAGGAGAGACTAGGAATTAACAGCACTGCACCATGCACCATCAGTGCCAACAGAGGGGACCATCCTTCACTGCTGTCAGAGACAAGAGGACACCAAACTGACTCTTAGCCTTTACTGAGTAAAATAAAGCTGGGGATGACTTCCCTGGTGAGGAGCAGCACGTGCTACAGGTCTGAAACTCAGCAGCACAGTGAAGGGCTTAGTTTGAGGCTTTTTTTTGGCTGAAACAATTTCTGTGACCCCCTTTGGGGAGAGACATGCCAAGGTGGGCACAGTCACACTGCAATATCAGTCATTGGGCATCTATCAACTCCTCCTGTAACTGCAGCTCTCTGCAATGTGTAGTCCACACACACGTCCACCTCCCAAGGAGCAAGTAACAGGACAAGAAGAAATGGCTCCAAGATGCACCAGGGGAGGTTTAGGTTGGACATTAGAAAAAAGCTCTTCACTGAAAGGGTTCTCAAATGCTGGCACAGGCTGCCCAGAGAGGTGGTTGAATCCTGNGATTCTGTGCTCCACAACCTCCCTGGAGGTGTTCAAGGCCAGGTTGGATGAAGCCTTGAGCAACCTGCTCTAGTGGGAGGTGTCCCTGCCTATGGCAGAGGGTTGGAACTAGATGATCTTTGAGGTCCCTTCCAACCTTCCCATTCTATGATTCTAGGAAGGGTGAAGCATTGCCCAAGCCCCAGCCTCACCTTCTCGCCCTGCCGATCCTTCCAGGAGATCCAGCGCTCGCCGTTGCGGCTGTAGTCGATGCGGTACGCGCGGGCGAACTCCTTGCCCGTGGCACGGGCGTGGCGCCCCTGGGTCCCGATCAAGGTGATGAAGAAGAGCTTGTGCAAGTCGATTTGAAGGTATTGGACATCTTCTGGTTGCAAGAAACCAGCTGGGCACCAGGCTCCGTCCCCCTCTTCTCTTTGTAACCTGCGGGGAAACCACATATGGTAAAAAAAGAGAGTCACTGCCAAGGGTCCAGCCCAGCCAGTAACTGAGGAATCAGAGAATGGGTTGGGTTGGAAGGGATCATAAAAATCAGCCAGTTCCACTCCCCTGTCATGGGCAGAGACACCTCTTGCTAGCCCAGCTGCTTAAGGACTTGTACAACCTGATTCACACCTCCAGGGAATCATAGAATGGTCTGGACCAGAAAGGACCTCTAGAGGTCATCCTGTCCTGCAGTCAGCACCAGCACAGGTCACCCAGGGCCCCATCAACCCTCACCTTGAATGTCTCCAGGGATCACCTCCCTAGGCAACCTGTTCCAGTGTCTCACCACCCCTCACTGGAAAGAATTCCTTTCTAATCTCCAGTCTTAGTCTCCCCACATCTACCTAAGGAAACACCTTGGAAATAAACCTTGGAAACAAACCAAATCAGCAAGTGAGACCTGAGAGGTGCTACCAAGTACCTTGCTCCTTCAGAGTGATGGTCTGTTGAGTCTTGCATTCAATTCTGCCAGGAGAAACAACTCCCTCAGTTCCAGATGTCTTTCATTAACTGTCAGAAGTGATTTCTTTCCCACACATGCTTTCATGTTGACCCAAACCAACATGCAGTAGGTACCTGCATGCTTTATAGCACCTCACTGCTAACACTCACTTCTAAATCTCATGTGGTAAGGCCTGAACCTCTCCTTGACCACCTCCTACATCTCTAGCATGAAGAGGAGCTTAAAAACACAGAATCCCAGCTTGGGGTGGGTTGAAAGGGACCTCTGGAGATCACCCAGTCCAACCCCATTATTAAAGCAGGGGCACTCACAGCAGTTTGCCCAGGATCACAATGTTCAGGTGGGTTTAGAAGCTCTCTAGAGAAGGAGACTCCACAACCTCTCTGGGCAACCTGCTTCAGGCCTCCAGCACACTCACACAGAAAAATTTTCACCTCCTGTTCAGACATAACCTGCTGGGTATCAGTTTGTGCTCACTGCCCTTTGTCCTGGCACTGAGCACCACTGTGAAGAGTCTGGCTGCAAAGATGAAGGCTTTTACCCCACAGATCTCATGGTGAGCAGAATGCTGCAGCCATCAGCAGGTGGAGGCACTGAAGGGAGCTCTGCCTCACCTGGGCTTCTACAGGCTCAACTGGGCAAGCCCCAAGGTGCTGACAGCTTTAAAAAGTGAAAGAGCTGCCCAGGCACAAGACAACCACGTGGGGTTTGCAGCAACAAGGACTCCTCAGCAGAGAGCCTCTGAAGTGCCTTTGGTTTTTGGAGAGCTACCCTGCTTCTAACTGATGGGACTGGTGAGTGCCAATCCCTGGGCATCAAGGCAGGCAGTCCCCAAAAGGAGACATTGAAGGTCAAGGCATAGTGTAGAGAAGGTTTCTGCCTCATGTTGATCAGCCATTTGCGCAAGACTTTTTTTTACAATCAAGTGGCAAGTAAAAGGCAGGAAGGGTGACTGTGAAATGATAGTGACAGGCACCTGCAGAGGACAACTATAACCTCTAACCAAAGTTAGCTAGAAGGTGCCTTCATGTCTTCACTCTGTGCTGCCCTGGCAAGGAGATGATGATAACAGATGGTAAATGATGCCTGAAGTATTTGCAGCACTGGAGAGAAGTCAGACCTTGAGGAACAAAATAATTCTCCCAGCTTTCAGCCCCACAGGCTGGTTCAAACTCCACTAAAACACAGGGCAGCATCTTTGCTCTACCACAGCCTAAGGGGATCTGCTGGAGAGAGTCCAGCAGAGATCCACAAGCATAATTAGGGGACTTCAGAGACTGAGACCCCTGGGACTGTTTAGTCTTGGCAAGGGAAGGATGAGAGGGGATCTGATCAATGTCTATAAATATCTGAGGGGTGGGTGCCAAGTGGAGAGGGCCAATCTCTTTTCAGTGGTGTGCAGTAACAAGACAAGGAGCAGTGGATACAAACTTGAACAGAGAAGGTTCCACCTCAACATGAGGAGAAACTTCTTTGGTGTGAGGGTGCCAGAGCGCCCCTGGAGCAGGCTGCCCAGAGAGGTTGTGGAGTCTCCTTCTCTGGAGACTTTCAAAGCCTGTCTGGATGCATTCCTGTGTGATCTGCCCTGGGTGATCCTGCCTTTGGCAGGGGGGTTGGACTGGATGATCTCTGGAGGTCCTTTCCATTCCCAATATTCTGTAAGGGAAAAAAAAAAAAATCATCAAGCACTAGAATTGTATCAGTTTGGTCTGGCCACATTCATCATAAAAACATATCATGGTTAACTTGAAATTGGTATCTGACTTGCACCAGAACAGCAGGAATGTTTGATATGACCATTAGAAACAACTCAAAGCAAATGTCACACTTTTAAGTATTTTACAGATCATCCAGAGAGCTTGGAGAGCAATGAAATGCAAACAAACAAAACCAAACCAAACACAAAAAAAAGCAAGCCAAGCTCACAAGGAAGATTGTCACGCTGCCTGTCAGGGAAAGAAAATCCTTCAGCTGCTTTTCAGCAGCTTCTTAACTCAGCAGTTCTGAGTGGAAGTGGAGGCAGCCCATTTCCTCAATAGGATGCTGTTGAAAAGTTCTCCCTCCTGAATGATTTCCTACCATTTAGCTTAACGAGCTCTGCAGGAATCCCAGGGGCATTGTCTGTAGCTGACCTGCAAGTCACAAATCCACAGAACTACAGGAAGATGAAGGTCATCTTGCTCTGGTGAGATCTCAGTACAAGGACAGACATGGACCTGTGGGAGCAGAGCCAGAGGAGGCCACAGCAATGCTGGCAGGGCTGGAAGGGCTCTGCTTTGAGGCCAGGCTGTGTTCAGCCTGGAGGAGAGAAGGCTCCAGGGAGAACTTCTGGTGGCCCTTCAGGATGAAAGGGGCTGAGCAGAAAGCTGGGGACAGATTTTTGAGCAGGGCCTGTTGTGACAGGCCAAGGGGTGATGGTTTGAAACTAAAAGGAGACTGAGACTGGAGAGAGAGAAGGGGAAAAAAAAAAAATATCTTTTGTATTGAGGGTGGTGAAAGCCTGGCCCAGGTTGCTCAGAGAGGTTGGAGATGCCCATCCCTGGAACCATTCCAGGCAAGGTTGTTTGAGGCTCTCAGCAACCTGTAGCTGCAGATGTCCCTGTTGACTGCAGTGGGGCTGGACACAATGACCTTTGAAGGTCCTTTCCAACCCAAACCACTCTGTGATTTGATGTTCTGTATACTCCTATATTCTATATTCCTTCCAGCACCTGAAGGGGCCTACAAGAGGGATGGAGAGAGATTGTTTACAAAAACCTGGAGTGAAAGGATGAGAGGCAATGGCTTCAAACTAGAGAAGAGCAGATTTAGATTGAATGTTAGGAACAAATTCTTTACTAGGAGGCAGTGGAACATGGGAACAGGTTGCCCAGGGAGGTGATGGAGTTAAAAATCACAGAACTGTCAGGGCTGGAAGGGACCTCAAGGATCACTTAGCTCCAACCCTCAGGGACACCTTACACTGGATCAGGTTGCCCAGACTCCCCAGGTTATTCAAATTGAGGGTTGACAGGGCTCTGAGCAACCTGCTCTGCAGTTAGACTAGAAGAGGGGTGGGACTGGATAACCTTTGGTGGTCCCTTCCAACCCAAACCATTCTGTGATCCTCGGAGTCCCTTCCAACCTGGCATTCCGTGTGAGTCTATGCTTATGGAAGCAGTGAGCAAGCAAAGAAGTGTCTTTATGGGTAAGGGAATTTCTTCTTCAATCAGATATTGAACATCCAGAAGGAAAAAGGATCACACCTGTTAGCAGAGGTGAACCTACCTGGCATACTGGGGCCCTGTGGAATCGTACCACTGGCTGGAGGCGGTGATGTCCTCATCTCGGATCGTCCCTTCGTGCATACCCAGAGGGTAACGGCAGAGAGCTGAAAATGGCAACAGAGCAGGACAGAAACATCAGCACCAAACCCTTCTCAATAACCAGACAAGTTTAATTAAAAGGCCATCATGGCTAGAAAATAAAGATGGTAATGATAAAGAGAGAATGCAAGTCAAAAGGATGAGATTGCTGCACGACATTCATAAACTGAGATTAGAGCTAACAAAAACCACTCACAGTTGGCATCCCTGAGAGTCCTGGAAAAGAAAAGACTTTACAAAGAAACATTTCAAGAACAGCAGGATGAGGGAGAGGATTCTGCCCCTCTAGACTGATGAGACCCCATCTGCAGCACTGCTTCCAGTTCTGGTGCCCTCAGCACAAGAAGGACCTAGAACTGCTGGAGAGGGTCCAGAGCAGCCCATGAAGATGCTCAGAGAGCTGGAGAGCCTGCCCTGTGGGTACAGGCTGGGAGAGCTGGGGCTGTTCAGCCTGAAGAAGAGAAGGCTCCAGGGACACCTTAGAGCAGCCTTCCAGCACTTGAAGGGGCTCCAGGAGAGCTGGGGAGGAACTTTGGACAAGGGCTGGGAGTGCCAGGATGAGGGACAATGGCTTTGAGCTGGGAGAGGGGAGACTGAGAGTGGAGATGAGGAAGAAATTCTTGAGAGTGAGGCACAGGTTGCCCAGAGAAGCTGTAGCTTCCCCCTCCCTGGAGGTGTTCAAGACCAAGTTGGATGAGGTCTTGAGCAACCTGTGCTGGTGGGAGGTGTCCCTGCCCATAGCAGAGGGGTTGGAACTGGATGATCTTAGAGGTCCCTTCCAACCCAACCTGTTCTATATGGTTCTATGAATGAATCTATGAAATCCAAACCCATACAAGTCCTACTGGTCACAGTGGCATAATTTACAGTGAGCAATTATTTATCAATAGCAATGTGAGACAAAAAGCAAGCATGTGCTAAAAAGGTTTTCTTCCTCTTCTAGAATAAACTCAATGCTTAACTCCAATAGGCACAATTATTATTTTCACCAGTCCAGTAACAACTGAAGCTCAACAGCTTCTGTACAGATGACTACACCAGGCTTGGATCAAAAGTGTGACCAGTAGGAGGATGGCAGTGATGGTGCCCCTGTACTGGGCACTGGTGAGGCCACTCCTTGAATCCTAGTTTCAGTTTAGGGCTCCTTGTTCCTAGGAGGACATTGAGAGGCTGGAGCATGTCCAGAGAAGGGCAACCAAGATGAGGAAGGGTCTGGAGAACAGGGCTGGGGAGATGCAGCTGAGGGAGCTGGGGTTGTTCAGGCTGGAGACAAGGAGGCTGAGGGGAGACTTTCTGGGCCTCTACAACTCCCTGAAAGGAGGCTGGAGGCAGGTGGGGATTGGTCTCTTCTGCCAAGGAACAAGTGAGCACCTAAGTTGAATTAATAGACTGAAATGACAATGACAGGACAAGGGGCAATGGGTTTGAAGTGGCAGAAGGGAGATTGAAACTGGATGTTAGGAGGAAGTTCTTTGCAGTGAGGGTGATGAGACACTGGCACAGGTTGCCCAGGGAGGTTGTGGGGCACAGAAGGGAGGTGTTCAGGACCAGGTTGGATGAGACCTTGAGTGACCTGTACTAATGGGAGGTGTCCCTGCCTATGGCAGGGGGGTGGAACTAGATAATCTTTGAGGTCCCTTCTTACCATTCTATGATTCTATGAGGAACAATTTCTTCCCTGCAAGGGTTGTCAAGTCCTGGAACGAGCTACCCAGGGCAGTGGTGGAGTCCCCATCTGGAGTGGTTTCAAAGCTGTGTAGATGTGGTACTGAGGGCCATGGTTTGGTGGTGAGCTGGCAGTGCTGGGTCAGTGGTTGGACCTTATGATCTGAAGGGTTTCTTCCAACCACAATGATTATATGATTCAGTGTCCAGCTTTTGGACATATCTGCTGTGTTGTGTCACTGCAGATTAAGAGCTTGCATCTGAGCACAAGCTCCTGACCACACTGGCCCATCCTGCTCTGTTTCCTGTCTCCATCCCCAAGCAGAGCAAGCATTTCTCTCCATCCATGAGAGGACTCCAACTTGGTGTCTCCAAGGAGTACAGACCTCTGGCTCAAAGCACAGAGCTCTACAAGCTCAGTACAACTCAACACACCAAGTCACTGCAGATGTAGCTTATAAATCCAAGCTGGCCAAGCTCTCTCCCCTGACACAAGTTTTTAAACATGTCTTGGAGTATTAGAGATGTTTCAGAGAGCTCCAAATCTTCATGTCTTCATTAAGGCCCAGTATTCAAAACAGGCAAGCAAGATATTTTTGTCAGATTGACATCAAGAGCAGATGAAAATGGAAATTAGCTGCCATTAAATGATGAAACAATTAAGAGACAAACACACAGCCAGGGCAAGTCCCAGGAAAAAAAAAACAAGAAATGGACTTTCCTACAGAATTTTGGTCTTGGTCTTCTGAGCTCACAGAGGCCCCACAAGAGTCCCAGTTGCTGCCCTGCCTGCAGGGACACAAGCAAGTGCCAGCACATGCTGCAGTCACTCCAGAGTGGCAGCATGTCAGGTGGCATCCTCCTTGCTCTGCTGCCAGCCCAGCACCCTGCCTGCCTTGCCCTCACCAGGGCACTGCCTAGGGGGTTTGCATCTCTATCACTAGACTGCTACCCTTGTACCAACCTAGGGATGTTCAAGAAATGCATGGCCACAGAACATAGAATTGTTGGAGTGAGGCCAGAGGAGGCCACAAAGATGATCCAAGGGCAGGAGCAGCTCTGCTGTGAGCACAGGCTGAGGGAGCTGGGGGTTTGCAGCCTGGAGAGGAGAAGGCTCTGGGGGGATCTTAGATCTACCTTCCAATACTTGAAGGGATCCTATAGGAAGGCTGCAGAGGGACTTTTCCTGAGGGTGTCTAGCAATCAGAAAGCTCAAGAAAGACTTTTGAGCAGGGCCTCTTGTGACAGGCCAAGGGGTGATGGTTTGAGACTAAAAGAGGGAGAACCAGACTGGAGAGAAGGAAGAAATGTTTTATGCTGAGGGTGGTGAGACCCTGGTCCAGGTTGCTCAGAGAGGTGGGAGATGCCCTGGAATTGTTCCAGGTGAGGATTTTTTAGGCTCTGAGCAGCCTGCTCTAGTTGGAGATGTCCCTGCTGACTCCAGGGAGGTTGGGGTAGGTGAGCTTTAAAGGTCCCTTCCAACCCAACCCATTCTGCAATTTGATCTTTTATGCGTTCCTAAATGATCCTGTGAAGGAGATGAGTGATGAGCTGACAGCATTTGCTGATGGCACCAAATTATTGAATACAGAACAACAGCAACTCATGAGAATACAAAGCAAACTAGAAAACACCATCCCATCTCTGTACCCATGCTCAGACAACAGTCAGATATGGACCCAAGCTCCTTGTCCTTCCTTGTCCCATCAAAAGGCAGAGAAGCAACTCAGAGGACACAAAAGGAAAGCTCACAGCAACCTCATGGTTACAGAAGAGATTGCTGAAGTGTGACAAAGATCATTTATACCCTAAACAACTGCTGACTGTCTGGCAAAACAGCAGAAGCAGGCAGCTGCAGCACATCAGGTGCCAGAGCTCCATGACAACCTGTACATCTTTAACCTGTTCAGCACTGAAAGCCAAAGGTTCACCTGGGTTCAAAACCCACAACAAACTGACAGATCCCACAGGCAAACACCCAAGGAAGCTTCTCAGTAGCAGGCTGCAGCAAGCCCAGAGCACAGCCAGAGTCAAGCACTGCTGTGTGCTTCCAGAACCAGTAGGGATGGGAGCCTGCTGGAGTCAGGACACCAAGCTGGATGCACCTCAACACAAGGACATGGAACTGTTGGGAGCAAGTCCAGAGGAGGCCACAAAGATGCTCAGAGGGCTGCAGCAGCTCTGCTATGAGGACAGGCTGAGAGAGTTGGGGCTCTGCAGCCTGGAGAAGAGAAGGCTTCCAGGAGACCTTGGAGTAGCCTTCCAGTATCTGAAGAGGGCTACAGGAAGGCTGGGGAGGGACTATTGACAAGGGCTTGGAGGGACAGGACAAGGGGGAATGGGTTTGAAGTGGCAGAGGGGAGATTGAAACTGGATGTTAGGAGGAAGTTGTTTGCAGTGAGGGTGATGGGACACGGGCACAGGTTGCCCAGGGAGGTTGTGGCTGCTTCCTCCCTGGAGGTGTTCAAGCCAGGGTGGATGAGGCCTTGAGTGAGCTGTGCTAGTGGGAGGTGTCCCTGCCTATGGCAGGGGGTTGGAACTGGATGATCCTTGAGGTCCCTTCCAACCTAACACCCTGTCTTCACCCTAGTTTTGTGCCAGTTATGGCATTCTACCTTTCCTTCTGTATTTCTCTCTCCAAAACTCCTCTTGCTGTCTGAAGAGCTGTGGCTAATGCTTTGCTAACTGGTGATTTCCTTCCCACAGTGAGCAGAGAACCTCTGAGCCAGTCTAGAACCAAGGTTATTCTGCAGGCCACATGGTCAAAGTGATGAAAGGATAACCTGAACTGGGAGCACAGACTCTTTGGGTGGGTAGAGAAAAGAGTATGTCCATGTGCCTGAGCCCTCTCAGGACTGTCAGAAGGAGAATCCACTCCAGCAGAGCTGTCAAGGAAGATTGGCCACCTCAGTCCAGTGGAGGACTTTCAGGAGCCACATCAGTGATTTATTCACATCCATTTGTTAGTTACAGCATTCACCGTGAGGCAAAGAGAAGCTGAGGACAGCACACAAAAGATGGAAGATCAGAGTCTTCCCTCAGCCCAGCAGCTCCCTACCAGGGTTGACTTCAGCTCCAGATGGCTCAGGCAGGGAGGCCAACAGCAGCATGCAGAAGATCATGGTAGCAGTGGGAGGCGCTGCGCAGGGTCGGGTGGCTTCGAGTCCTTCAAAGGCAGCAGCTGGCAGCTACATTGCTGAAAGACAAAGCAAAGAGAGAAGGTGAGAGTCCTCCAGAGGACTGCTCTGTGCTGCAGCCTTGCTGCACTGCCACTGCCTCCTGATGGGGAGGGCAATCTTCCATGTCTTCAAGAGCATCTTGATCTCAGCCCTATTCTGCCCCATCACCTGAGCACAGGCTTAGGCAAGTTGTCAACTTCTTTCCAGTGAGGGTGGGGAGACACTGGAACAAGTTGCCCAAGGAGGTTGTGGATTCCCCCTCCCTGGAGGTGTTGAAGGCCAGGCTGGATGAATCTTTGATCAACCTGAGCTAGTGGGAGGTGTCCCTGCCCATGGCAGGGGGTTTGGAACTGGATGATCTTTAATGTCCCTTCCAACTCAAGCCACTCTGTGACTCTTTGAAGCATCTGATGATTGCTGACCACCCAACCCACACCACCTCCAAGCTAGCAATGGAATTCTGCTTTCAGGAGCTCTCAGCTGCCATGACTGCTGCGTGGACACCTTCTCTTTGCTGCTCTACAACACATCCAATGCAAAGCAATCTCTCCCCCATCAATTCTTCACATTCATTAATGAGGAACCTGGTTGAGGAACCTGCCCAGTCCAAGCTCCCTAGGTGGGACCCAATGCACACCTCTATGGACACCAGCCACCTACTCCAAGGAACCAAGGGGGCACTCTGGAACTTGTCACACAAGTTTAAGCTAAAATATGTAAAACCAGGGTGAAAAATAATCTCTCCCTACAGGTCCACACTGCTGCCAAAAGCATGTGGAGCACACACATGCAAGCACACTTAATTTCCTGTTTGGAAACAAGGAAAATAGCAAAGGGCTTAAAGGTTGGCAATTGCAGTGGAAAGCCATGACAACACCTAAAGGAACACAAGGTCATACCAGCAGCTATGTGAATTCTTTTGTGTCCTACAAAGAGCCTCGGGAGGTTCCCATCCTGGAAGACAGCTTTACAGGAGGTAGGTTAGAGGCTCTTGTCTCATAGTGAAATGGCAGGCAAAAAGAAAACAGAATGGAGCAATACATGAAAACAGCCAGGAGCAGAGGGTGTTGGTTGAAGGATGCCCAGAGGAGATGGTGAAAAGGCAAAACTGAGTGTTAGGATTTGTTAATCAATACCTGAAGCAAGCTACAGAAAGGCTGGAGAGGGATTTCTCCCAAGGGTGTGTAGTGACAGGATAAGGGGGGATGGTTTTAAGCAGAGCAAGTTTAGACTGGGTCTTAGGAAGAAGCTCTTCAGTAAAAGGGTGGTGAAAGTATGGAACAGGTTGCCCAGAGAGGCTGTGGATGCCTCCTCCCTGGAGGTGTTCAAGGCCAGGTTGGGCAACCGAGTCTAGTGGAGAGATGTCCCTGCCCATGCTAGGGAGGCTGGAGTAGATCATGTCTGAGGTCCCTTCCGACCTGAGCCATTCTGTGATTCCACGAGGAGAGGACATGAAAGTGACCATCACTATGGCAGTGCACAGGGGTGTGCCAGAGCATTGGATGCCATTAGCTCAGAGATCCCTAACAAAAGGCTGCACTTTCTCCACCCAAGATAATTAAACTCTGCAAGTCCCAGGCCGAGTTGCTGTGGAGACCAGCACAGTTGGCTGCACTCACAAGACAAAGCCTCACCAGGGTTTTTCAGTCCCAAGGTAAAACTTTTGGCTCAGGAAATCCCCCAGCTGCAGCTTGCAGACACCCAGAAGCTATATCCGGGGTAGAATCTCTGAAGCTTGCCTTGGTTTTGTTCCCTTTCCTAAGGATTTGCTGCTGGCCATTGTCCCTGCTGCATTCCGTCAGAGGTGATGGCTCCCAGCCTGAAAAACAACCAAAGGCCTTCTTGGGAGAAAAGCCAAACTCTGACACAGGAGGGGAACCCAGGGATGGGGGGATGCTGCCTGGAGGTGCTGTGCCCAACCATGAGACCATTCAAGAAAGCATCTTCCAAATGCCAGGAGCTGTCCTGCTTCAGCCACCTCTTGTGCTCCAGGTGAGCAGGCTGGCCAAGGGAGCTTACACAGATCTAAGGGGTGGGTGGCAAGGGGATGTGTGGGAGGAGGATGGGGCCAGACTCTTGTCAGTGGTGCCCAGGGACAGGACAAGAGGCAATGGGCACAAACTCAAACACAGAAGTTCCATCTAAACACAAGGAGGAACTTCCTTACTGTGAGGATGGCAGAGCCCTGGAGCAGGCTGCCCAGAGAGGTGGTGGAGTCTCCATCACGAGACTTCCAAGGCCCACCTGGGCAAGTTCCTGTGTGACCTGCTGTAGGGGATCCTGCCCTAGTTAGGTGAGCACCAGAGAACCCACTGCTGAAGCAAAAATAAAACCCAGATGGGTAACTCCAGACATCACTAAGCCTTCCAACAGTTTGCCATTTGGTGCAGGAACCCATCAAAGCAGGATCAGCAGCAGAGAGACAGACGCCTGCAGCAGAGCAGAGGGATGAGAAGCAGCCAAGCCTCTGCCGTCAGCACAGAGCCCACAGCCCAGCCCTGGACTGAGTGGAAGGTTCAGAGCTGAGTGTTCAGATTCACAGAATGCATGGGGTTGGAAGGGACCCTCAAAGGACATCTTGTCCAAACCCCCTGCAAGCAGCAGGGACATCTCCAACTAGAGCAGTCTGCCCAGGGCCACCGCGAGGCTTATCTTGAATGTCTCCTGGTATGGGACCTCAAGCACATCCCTGGGAAACCTGTTCCACTATTTCACCATCCTCAGTGTGCAGAAATTCCTCCTAGTGTCCAACCTAACTCTGCCCTGCTCCAGCTCCAAAATATTGCCTTCATCATATCCACACAGGCCCTTCTAAACAACAGTCCCTCCCCAGCCTGCCTGTAGGTCCCCTTTACATACTGAAATCATAGAATGGTAAGGTTGGAAGGGACCTCAAAGCTCATCCAGTTCCAAGCCCCTGCCACAGGCAGGGACACCTCCCACTAGCACAGGTCACTCAAGGCCTCATCCAACCTGGCCTTGAACACCTCCAGGGAGGGAGCAGCCACAACCTCCCTGGGCAACCTGTGCCAGTGTCTCACCACCCTCAATGCAAACAACTTCCTCCTAACATACAGTCTAAATCTCCCCTCTGCCAGTTCAAACCCATTGCCCCTTGTCCTGTCATTGCAAGACCTTGTCAATAGTCCCTCCCCAGCCTTCCTGTAGCCCCCTTCAGACCCTGGAAGGCCACTCCAAGGTCTCCTGGAAGTCTTCTCTTCTCCAGGCTGCAGAGCCTCACCTCTCTCAGCCTGTCCTCACAGGAGAGGTGCTCCAGCCCTCTGATCACCTTTGTGGTAGCACTGAGGATTGTATCTTTTGACAGAAAAGTCACTATGCTAAGTTTGCCACCCTCTGAAAGTGATGTGAGAGTAATGACAAGAGCCACCAAGGCCACAGCAGTCTGCTGTGTAACACAAAGCAGCCTTCTCTCCCCTGCCCAGGTACAGACCTGACACCATCATTTTGAGGCGCCTTTGCTTCATGCAAAGCTCAGGTTGTGTTCTATCATCTGGCCACACAGCCAGGCACATCCTTTAACTGCTTCAACACAGCAGCTGAGTGCAAGAGGAGGTGAGGGAGGATTGGGTGGGGGATGAGGGAAGTCACACAGAGGTGCCCAAGCACCACATCAGCTCCTGCCATTGAGCCAGCAACCAGTGCCGGAGCAACACACACTGTGTCTGTGCCATCCTGCTGGCAGCCAGGGCCCTGGGAACCAGGGCTTCTCAGGACTTGGTGGGCACATGGAGCTCAGCAGGTCAAGCAAACACGGTGTGGCTTAGGAGATCTGCATGATGTGGCCATGGAGATCAACCAGGCCTTCAGAACAGAGAAGGAAACCTTCAGAGCTCAGCTTTCTGCAGCGCTCTGCTGACAGAAGTGGCTTTGGATTGGCTCTTGCCTAAACAGAATCCAAGATGAGTAGGATGAATCTTCTTGAGGTGTGCACCTCCAGTGATGACAGAAGGAACCTTGATGAGTGGCCTGGCCAGCTTCACCATCTCCAGGTGGCCACAGACCAGTGAGACAAATCCTGACATTTGTGCATGGCAGTGAATAAATATGAACAACAGTTCAGCCCCACACAGGGACCCCAGCAGCTGAGTTCAGGCTGTGCTGGGCTCGTTCTTCCCACCACACTTCATTCCCAGTCTGGAACCACCCAAGCACATGTTGGAGCAGTTTCAGAGGAAACCACAAAGCTGGTCGGAGGGCTGGAGAACCTCCTCTGAGGGGACAGGCTGGGAGGGTTGGAGCTGTTCTGCCTGGACAAGAGAAGGCTGCAGGGAGACCTTAGAGCAGCCTTCCAGTACCTGAAGGGGCTGCAGGAGAGCTGGGGAGGGACTTTGGACAAGGGCTGGGAGTGCCAGGCTGAGGGACAATGGCTTTGAGCTGGCATTCGGGAGAGTGAGAGTGGAGATGAGGAAAGAAGTCTTGAGAGTGAGAGTGGGGAGAGATTGGAACACGTTGCATAGGGAGGTTGTGGATGTCCCCTCTCTGGAGGTGTTCAAGGCCAGGCTGGATGGGGCCCTGAACAGCCTGGGCTGGTGGGAGGTGTCCTTGCCCATGGCATGGAACCAGATCACATTTAAGATCTCTTCCAACCCAAACCATTCTGTGATTCTGTGTTTCAGAGCCCCGGCAGAGGTGCTGAACACAGGGAGAAAACAGTGTCATTCCTCATCTTCCCTTGAGCAAGGTCACCAAGAGAGTTTTTCACTCCAGCTAATGGTTTAGGGGAGCCTCAGCTCCACTCAGGAGCTTGTACTGCAGGAAATCACAGTTTGGAGAACCATTGATGTTGATTTCTGCTGAGTCTAAATCTCAGATAGTAGTGGATTGGATTCCCAAACTGCACACTTGCCAGTGCTGGGACACAGTGCTGAACACAAGCCTCTTTACAAACTGCTTGGGAATTGTCTTCCTAAGGATTTTTTTTTCCCTCTGGCTAGACAACCTGATACCTTCCTTCATAGCTCCCTCAGCTGCAGTAGAGTCCTTGCTGTACTCAGGCCTTTCTTCCTGACCTGCCCACACATACATACAAAGTGCCAAAACTACAACACAAGCCCCAGAGCAGCAAAAACCAGGATTAGCAACATCCTTACCGAGGCAAGAAAGTGTTAAACTCTGTTCTGGGCCTGAATGGATCAAGTTGCTAATTGCTAACAGCTGCCTGCAGGAGAATCAAATCCTGTTACCATCATTGTGAGAGTGGAAAAAAAATAGCTCCTTGCTGAAAAACTCACTGAGAAATGCAAGAGAGGAGTTTTTCCCAGTATGCCCAGCAGAGCCCATGGCCAAAAAGCCAACCCAGCTCTCAGCAGGGCACAGCTCGCTGTGACCCAGCAACAGCCAGCAGAGGCACAGCAGGGAGCTCTTCTTCAGTGATGTGCATGGAGAAGGTTGGGCTTGGAGCTCCTCCAGGTACTGTTCTCCCTCCAGAGATCCATTATGGAAGTCTGGCATGTTTGCAAGCCTCTCTGCATCCCAACTGAAACAGGCATTTGTTTTAACTGGTTCCTTCACAGATCGTTACCTTGCGGTGGGACCCTCAGGTGTGCTGCAGGAACCCCATTAGAGATGCCCAGCACCTCCCCAACAAACTCCATGGGCATCCTCAGGACTCACAGCTGTGTGTATGAGCAACTCCATGTATCACAAAGGCCAGTGGCATCCTGGGCTTCATCAAAAGAAATGAGGCCAGGAGGACCAGAAAGGAAATTCTGCCACTCTGCTCTGCTGAGACCTCCCCTGGAGTGCTGCATCCAGCTCCAGAGCATTCAACGCAGGTAGGATATAGACCTGCCACAACAGGTCCAGAGTAGAACCACAAAGATGGTCTGGGGGTCCTAAGAGGACAGGCTGAGGGAGCTGGGGCTGTTCAGCCTGGAGAAGAGAAGGCTCTGGGGAACCCTTAGAGCAGACTTACAGAGCCTGAAGTGGACTACGAGAAGGCTGCAGGAGGACTATTGCAAAGGCCTGCAGTGACAGGACGAGGGACAATGGCTTCAAGTTAGAGAAGTGCAGATTTAGATTGGATGTCAGGAGCAAGTTCTGCACCACAAGGGTGCTGGAACTCTGCAACAAGTTGCCCAGGGAGGTAGTTGTAGGCCTCATCCCTAGCAATACTCAACCTCAACTCACCAGTACAGGCTGGGAGGTGATCTGCTGGAGAGCAGCCCTATGGAGAGGGACCTGGGAGTGCTGGTGGAGAACATCCATGGCACAGCAATGTGCTCTGGTGGCCAAGAGAGCCAATGGGGTTCGGGGAGGCATTAAGCAGAGTGTGTCCAGAAGATCCAGGGAGGTTCTCCTCCCTCTCTACTCTACCTTGTGAGACCTCATCTTGAGTACTGCCTTCAGTTTGGGCTCCCCAGTTGAAGAGGGACAGGGATCTGCTGGAGAGAGTCCAGCAGAGGGCTGTGAGGATGATGAGGGGACTGAGCACTGCCTGGTGAGGAGAGGCTGAGGGACCTGGGGCTGCTTAGTCTGGAGAAGAGAAGACTGAGAGAGGATTTAATAAATGTTTGTAACTATCTGAGGGCTGGGGGTCAGGACAGGGGGGACAGGCTCTGCTCACTGCTCCCTGGGATAGGACAAGGAGCAATGGATGGAAGCTGCAGCACAGGAGGTTCCAGCTCAACACAAGGGGCAACTTCTTGCTTGTAAGGGTCCCAGAGCACTGGCACAGGCTGCCCAGAGAGGTTGTGGAGTTTCCTTCTGTGGAGCCTTTCAAGGCCTGTCTGGATGTGTTCCTGTGCGCCCTGGGCTAGATTGTCTGGTCCTGCTCTGGCAGGGGGGTTGGACTGGATGATCTCTTTGGGTCACTTCCAACCCCTGACATCCTGGGATCCTGTGATCAAACTCAACAGGGCTCTGACCAACCTGATCTAGTGGAAGATGTCCCTGCTGACTGCAGGAAGGTTGGACTGGATAACCTTTGGAGGTCCCTTCCAACCCAAACCATTCTATGATACTTTCCTAGCATTCCTACAGATACTCACAGAAGCAACAGCAAAGCTACTAATTGAAACAATATCTGAAGCCTGAAAAACTAGAAGCTTGAAAGTGTGATTTGCATTTTTGTGCCCCCAGGGTGATGATGGTGGAGTCTCTCTCTTTGTCTCAGCGTTAATCTGAGATAGCTCAAAGGCAGCAGCCTTCCTCTGGAGCACACACTCACAGCCCAGAACCTGGAACATGTTGCCCAGGAGGTTGCAGATGTTCAAGGCCATGGTGGATGAAGCCTTGAGCAGCCTGGCCTTGTGGAAGCTCCTGAGTGGAGCTGAGGCTCCTCTAAATCATGAGCTGGGGTGAAAACCTCTCATGGTGACCTTGCTCAAGAGAACTCCAGCTGCTGTAGAGCACTAGAAGATGAGGAATGACACTCTTTTGTTCTTCTGTTCAGCACCTCTGCCAGGGCTCTGAAACACAGAACCATGGAATAGGTTGGGTTGGAAGAGACCTTAAAGATCAGCTAGTTTCATGCCATGGGCAGGGACACCTGCCACCAGCCCAGGTTGCTCAAGGTCTTATCCAGCCTGGCCTTGAACACCTCCAGGGAGGGAGCATCCAGAGCCTCCTGGGCAACCTGTGCCAGTGTCTCCCCACCCTCACTCTCAAGAATNTGCCTGGTGAGGAGAGGCTGAGGGACCTGGGGCTGCTTAGTCTGGAGAAGAGAAGACTGAGAGAGGATTTAATAAATGTTTGTAACTATCTGAGGGCTGGGGGTCAGGACAGGGGGGACAGGCTCTGCTCACTGCTCCCTGGGATAGGACAAGGAGCAATGGATGGAAGCTGCAGCACAGGAGGTTCCAGCTCAACACAAGGGGCAACTTCTTGCTTGTAAGGGTCCCAGAGCACTGGCACAGGCTGCCCAGAGAGGTTGTGGAGTTTCCTTCTGTGGAGCCTTTCAAGGCCTGTCTGGATGTGTTCCTGTGCGCCCTGGGCTAGATTGTCTGGTCCTGCTCTGGCAGGGGGGTTGGACTGGATGATCTCTTTGGGTCACTTCCAACCCCTGACATCCTGGGATCCTGTGATCAAACTCAACAGGGCTCTGACCAACCTGATCTAGTGGAAGATGTCCCTGCTGACTGCAGGAAGGTTGGACTGGATAACCTTTGGAGGTCCCTTCCAACCCAAACCATTCTATGATACTTTCCTAGCATTCCTACAGATACTCACAGAAGCAACAGCAAAGCTACTAATTGAAACAATATCTGAAGCCTGAAAAACTAGAAGCTTGAAAGTGTGATTTGCATTTTTGTGCCCCCAGGGTGATGATGGTGGAGTCTCTCTCTTTGTCTCAGCGTTAATCTGAGATAGCTCAAAGGCAGCAGCCTTCCTCTGGAGCACACACTCACAGCCCAGAACCTGGAACATGTTGCCCAGGAGGTTGCAGATGTTCAAGGCCATGGTGGATGAAGCCTTGAGCAGCCTGGCCTTGTGGAAGCTCCTGAGTGGAGCTGAGGCTCCTCTAAATCATGAGCTGGGGTGAAAACCTCTCATGGTGACCTTGCTCAAGAGAACTCCAGCTGCTGTAGAGCACTAGAAGATGAGGAATGACACTCTTTTGTTCTTCTGTTCAGCACCTCTGCCAGGGCTCTGAAACACAGAACCATGGAATAGGTTGGGTTGGAAGAGACCTTAAAGATCAGCTAGTTTCATGCCATGGGCAGGGACACCTGCCACCAGCCCAGGTTGCTCAAGGTCTTATCCAGCCTGGCCTTGAACACCTCCAGGGAGGGAGCATCCAGAGCCTCCTGGGCAACCTGTGCCAGTGTCTCCCCACCCTCACTCTCAAGAATTTCTTCCTCCTCTCCAGAGGGGAATCTCAATCTCCCCTCTTCCAGCTTCAATGCATTCCCCCTCATCCTATCACTACAAGACCTTGTAAAGTCTCTCCCCAGCTCTCCTTTAGCCTTTTCAGGTATCAGAAGGCTGCTCTAAGGTCTCCCTGGAACCTTCTCTTGTCCAGGCTGAACAGTCCCAACCCTCCCGGCCTGTCCTCACAGGGCAGCTTCTCCAGGCCTCAGTTGATGACCACTGTGAACCCTCCTCCTACACACCTCAGCAAAGAGCCTGCTTCTGTCTTCCAGACAACCTGCTCCGAGCTACCCCAAAGCATTCTCTTGTCCCACTCTAGCTCCATCAATCTCCTCAGTGAAGCCACATTTCAGTATTGAGTTACTTCATCTTTTCTCCCAAGTCACCACTCATGAGACCAAGGCACATTCCAGGTATAGGTCCCCTCAAAGGAAGGGAACCTCAAGGCTACAGTCCCACTGTTTCAGTAGGACAGAAGCAGCAGGGGAATAGCAGAGGGACACAAAAGCTCTGATTCTCTCCTTTTCTCCTTGCCCAAGCAGCAGTGACCCCATCCTTTACCAGATCTCCCTTCCCATGCAGAACAGGCCTGAGGGAGCACCCAGCACATGGACATCTCCACTCTGCTCCTTACACGGGCATCTCTCTCCAGCTTCTTTGGAGGAGGTTCCTTACTCTTCAATCCCCCCACACCATAACCCAGCCTTAAAACATATCAGCTACAAGTCAGAGTAGTCCTCTCAAGAGCTACAATCTTCCACTGTGAGTCTCACATAGCAACCATACCTCTGCCACATTAACCACACAGATGACAGATGGAGTATTAAGAGCACTCAATCTAAACCACCTTCCTCCCTCCCCATCCTCAAGGGGCTTCACCATAACCTTTTACTTCACTGTACTCAAGCCTGCACTCAGGAGATCAGGTTACTGAGTCACAGCATTACTGGGGGCTGGAAGAGATGCTCAGGCGAGAGCGCCCGAGCCCGCCGCCCGAAGGCGAGAGCGCCCGAGCCCGCCTCCCTGCCCCGAGGGCACCCAAGCCCATCTCCCTGCTCAAAGCAGGGTTAGCACCGATTTCAGAGCAGCTTCCACAGGACTCTGTCCAGCTGGATCTGAAGAACCACCAAGAATGGAGGTTCCCCACACCTCTATGGACAACCTTTTCCACTGCTTGACTGCAGCTGGAAAGCTTCAGCCCTCCTTAAGCCAAGGCAGATCTTCCTTTTTTCTCAGTTGATGACCACTGTGAACCCTCCTCCTACACACCTCAGCAAAGAGCCTGCTTCTGTCTTCCAGACAACCTGCTCCGAGCTACCCCAAAGCATTCTCTTGTCCCACTCTAGCTCCATCAATCTCCTCAGTGAAGCCACATTTCAGTATTGAGTTACTTCATCTTTTCTCCCAAGGCACTGCCTAGGCAGCTCCAGTTGGATTTTGCCATGGCTCCCACCAGCTTCTTCACAAGGGAACTAGGGAATAACTGAGTTTGTCCCATACTGACACCAGAGTATGGCTGGAGCCCTGCTCCATGGCCCTCTGCTTAGAGACTGCATGGATCACATTGCCTGGTAACTATTTTTGAGAGGTATCAGGTGGCACTTTCTAAATCCACTTGAATTCAACACAGCACGGATGGGCAAAATGGAAACTATGAGCCTGCCACCTTAGCATGGTGAGAGGGCAGGGGATGGCTACACCAAGAGCAAATCAACATCAGGTACCACGGAGAAGACAAGGGGTGATGGGGACAAGCTCCTGCTGGGGAGGTTCTCCAGAAGAAAATGTTTCTCCAGGAGTACAGTCAGATGCTGGAATCATCTCCCAAGGGCAGCAGTGGTGTCTCCCACGCTAGGCAGTTCAAGACTCCTCTTGCCAGGCTGCTGGGGCAGCTTATTTCAGCTCTGCTGTGGCCTGGAAGGGTTGGAACAGATGATCCTTGTGGTCTCTTCCAACCTGGCATTCTGGGATTCTATCAAAACTGCTCAGGAGGGTGCTTCTCAGCCCAGAAACCAGCAGCTACCACTGCTGGTGAGGCACTCTTGAGAAGGAGATGCCAGAGATCGGACCCTGCTCAGGGCAAGGGGAATCTGCTTTCAGTGCCCTGCCCAGGAGCTGCCCTGAGGTCCAACACACTCCTGCTCCCAAAGCAGAGCTTCTTCTGTCCCCTGGGAGCAGCAGCATTTGGTCAACAACAGGGAGCTTAGTCAGGATCCAGGTAGATGATGTCAGAGCAGTTACTTTTGGCAACCAGTACAGGGATCTCACTAGAAACCACAACCCAAAGAGCTCTCAGCCATGATCTGCTTTCCGTCAGGGCAGAGGGATATCTGAGCATGTTCTTTCACTTGACACTGATTCACAAATGCTCCAGCTTCCCAGAGCCTGCTCTGGAAGGGGTTAGTCCCAGCTGCCTGCTGCTCAACTGCTCCCACTCTCCTTCAAAGCACTGCCACAACATTTCTATTTTCCCCAACCTCTGAGCTCCTTTACCCTTCCCAGATTCATCACACGCTGGCAGCCAGCACTCAGAGCTGCTCTGCCAACTTGTTTTAAACAAACAAGTTCCAACCTTGCTCAAGTTTCAAAGACTTTCAAACCTTATCTTGTGTTTCACACCCTCCCCCTGTTACCACTTACTCAGAAAGGGGAGTCCAGCATCCAGCTTCTCCCCAGGCACAGGAAACGTTTCAGGTTTTGGCAATATTAGCAACTGGCTGAAATTTTGACCTTTCCCAGCTATAGGAACACCATTGATGAAATTTATTAAGGTCTCCAGGGAGACCTTAGAGCAGCTTTCCAGTACCTGATGGGGCTACAGGAGAGCTTTTGACTAGGCTGATGAGACCCCATCTGCAGCACTGTCTCCAGTTCTGGTGCCCCCAGCACAAGAAGGACCTGGAGCTGTTGGAGAGGGTACAGAGGAGCCCAGGAAGATGCTCAGAGACCTGGAGAACCTCCTCTGTGAGGACAGGTTGGGAGACTGGGGCTGTTCAGCCTGGACAAGAAAAGGCTGCAGGGAGACCTCAGAGCAGCTTCCAGTGCCTGAAGGGGCTGCAGGAGAGCTGGGGAAGGACTTCGGACAAGGGCTGGCAGTGCCAGGCTGAGGGACAATGGCTTTGAGCTGGGAGAGGGGAGAGTGAGAGTGGAGATGAGGAAGAGATTGTTGAGAGTGAGGGTGGGGAGAGACTGGCACAGGTTGCCCAGGGAGGTTGTGGACACCCTGGAAGTGTTCAAGTCCAGGCTGGATGAGGCCTTGAGCAACCTGTGCTGGTAGGAGGTGTCCCTGCCCATGGCAGGGGCTTGGAACTGGATGAGCTTTGAGGTCCTTTCCACCCCGGCCCATTCTGTGACTCTATGAATGTGGATATTTAAATGTTTCTCACTAAGCTGAGATACATTTGCTGTGCTTTTTCAGTTACCTTTAGCTTTTCTTACTCACCACCTACCTTCCAAAACACCTTCTTTACAGCAAGAGCTACTTATCTACCACTTCCATTTTCGGTGGATTGCTACTATTAGATTCTTTTCAGCAGATACAACACATTCACAGGGAGAGAATCTCTGCCAAGCCAGGAGGGAAGCAAATAAAGCTGCATACAGCAGTGCTGAGTACCCAGCACCAAGCTGAGAAGCTGCTGGTTCTCACTAGGGTGAAAGCCAAGCTTTAAGAGATGGTTCAGTGCAAACCAAACCAGAAAAGCTATTCTGGAACATCTACTAATTTAGCTGGCCACCTACTTTCCATCAAGCCACCACAGAAATGCTGATACCACCAAAAGTTATGTTTTATGAGCTTTGTGAAATGTGTCTTCCTACTCGGACAAGAAAAACTCAGTGCACCTGTCCCTGGCACACAGACACTGCCTGGTGCTTCAGGACCACTAATGGCTCAGCTTTCATCAGAACAATGTTTCATGAGGGTAGAGGAACACTGGAACAGGCTGCCCAGGAAAGTAGCTGAGACCCCATCCCTGGAGATCATAGTCATAGAATAGTCTGGGTTGGAAGGGACCTCCAAAGGTCATCCACTCCACTACACACACCCCTGCAGTTAACAGAGGCATCCTCAGATAGATCAAGTTGCCCAGAGTCCTGTGAGCCTGACCTTCAGTATCTCCAGGGATGGGGCCTCAACCACCTCCCTGGGCAACCTGTTGCAGTGTTCCACCACACTCATAGTAAAGAACCTGTTCCTCACATCCAATCTAAAATCGGCTCTGCTGTAGTTTGAAGCCATTGCACTTGCCCCATTACTGCAGAGCAGAATCTGTAGCAGCCAGCAGGATGAGGGCAGGGATGGTCCCTCAGTACTCAGCACTGGTGAGGCCATACCTTGAGTACTGGGGTTCGGTTTTGGGCTCATCACTCCAAGGACATTGAGGATCAAGCATGTCCAGAGAAAGGCAATGAAGCTGGGGAAGAGTCTGGAGAACAGGGCTGGGGAGGAGGCTGAGGGAGACCTCATTGCTCTCTGCAGCTCCCTGGAAGGAGCTTGGAGCCAGGTGGGGCTTGATTTCTTCTTCCACGGAAGCAGTGACAGGATGAGAGGAAATGGCCTCAAGGTGTGCCAGGGGAGGTTTAGGTTGGAGACAAGGAACAATTTCTTCCCTGCAAGAGCTGTCAAGCCCTGGCACAGGCTGCCCAGGGCAGTGGTGGAGGCCCCAACCCTGAAGGGATGGAAAACCCACGGAGATGTGGTGCTGAGAGCCCCGAGTTAGTGGTGGACTTGGCAGTGCTGAGTTAATGCTTGAGCTTGACCTTGGAGGTTTTTTCCAATCTTACCAATTCTGTGATTCTCTCAGTGCCCCTAACCAAGAGAGAGCCATGTCTAGGTGCACAGACCTGTTAGGTTCTGCTTGAGCAAATGGTTTGTTTACTACACAAAGTGCTTTGAAAGTTTAATTTATGCAGTGCCTGGCAGAGATGTGGCAACACTTCCAGGTCAGCTGAAACTGCTGCATCCAGCCTCCAGTAAAGATTTCCAGGCAGGTCTAACCACGTTCTGCTGGGATTACCATTTACTAGCACAACTCTATAAGATCAATTTTAACTTCTCATGCAGGGAGATGAAATTTCAATTAACTCAATGCCCCAGCAAAGCACTCAGCATGACTGCAGCCAGCACAGGGAGGACCTCTGCTCACCACAATGTATTTCAAACCATCAACCCAAATGTTTTGCTTGTAAACAAAGGAACAGGCAAAAGACTGAGAAAGCTCTAGCAGCATTGCACAGCTATGGAAAGCCAGAATGGCTGATCTGTGAGGCAGTTCTCCTCAAGACAGAGCAGAACACAGGAGCCCAAAGAATAAGTAAGAGTTAGTAATTACACAGAGGACAGCAGGTGGCTGTAGGAAAATCCTGGGACTCCTTGAGGCAAAGATGAGATTAAACCCCCCTGTGTTGGCATCAGAGTTGGACCCAATGATCTCCAGAGGTCCTTTCCAACCCTTAATGTTGTGTGATACTGTAAACAGGAGCTAGGAGTGGGGAGAAAGGGGAGAGTGGGGAGAAAGGGGAGACCTCAGAGCAGCCTTCCAGTACCTGAAGGGGGTTACAAGAGAGCCAGGGAGGGACCTTTTGACAAGGGCTGGAAGTGACAGGATGAAGGACAATGGCTTTGAGCTTGAGGAGGGAAGATTGGGAAGAATTCTTTCCAGTGAGGGTAGTGAGACATTGGAACTGGTTGTGGATGTCCTCTCCCTGGAGGTGTTGAAGGCCAGGCTGGATGAGCTCTTGAGCAACCTGACCTAGTGATAGGTGTCCCTACCCACGGCAGGGGGATTGGAACTGGATGATCTTTAAGGTCCCTCCCAACCTAAACCATGACTCTACGAATATATGAAAACCCCAAGCATGTAAAATAACGATGCTTAGACCAAAGAAAGGATCCCATTTACCTCTTTTCCATCTTTAAAAAGCAACTGAAATTAAAAAACAACAAAATTAAAAAAGGGAGGAAATGAAATTCCATGGCACAGCATCAGCATTAAGCCTCTGGGACATATTGCCACAGAGCAACGTGGGAGTAATTCAATAAAATATTGGAAGGGGAGCTGCAGAAGAAGAACATCTGCAATTCCATTAGCAGGCTCACAGAAAGAGCACACTGGAGAGAAATTTTCTCCTAGCCAGGCATAAGTAACTCAGTCATTAACAGGAGCAGAAAGCTGTCTCCTGCACAGGCAGGTTAGCCCCCATTTGTCTGTGTCCAGGCTCTGTGCCAAGCAGAGATAAGATGGGTGCCCGAGTAGGTGGGCTGTGATCTAATCCAGTTTGGCAAGCTTCAAGGCTGTCTGTGGTGATCACATTTCAGTTTTTGGCAGCTTCTTGGGCAGCTTCTCATGAGGAGAAATAACACTACCCACCTTTTCCCCTTTTTTTTTTTCCCCCCCTTTTTTTTTTTGTTGGTTTTTTTTTTTTCTTCTTAGCAGAGATTATTCTCTCAGCAACACAAAGAGGGCAGATGAAATTTCAGCCAAACCTATTAAAGAAATACCTGGGGAGCAGTGAGCCACCCTAGAATGCTCCACTGGAAGCAGAGCTACTTTGGAAAGTTCTCAGCACCTCAAAAAAAAAAAAAAAGAAAAGGAAGGAGAAAAAAAAAGAAGAAATTTACTGGGGAAAGGAATCAGGTTTTTTTTCTGAAGGGGCTGCTGCTGTTAACCCTAACAACAAAGATTCTCAGAGCAGCTTCCTGCATATTTGCACTTCTGTGTTATATAAGAAATGAGAGCCTGAGACAGTTTGACAGTGGCAAGAATCACAGTAGGTGCATCAAGAGGAGTCAAGGAAGCCTGCACCTCCTTGGGAGAAGAGGTGAGTGAATGTAGGTGGTGTGCAGCCACAGAACTCATGCAAGGCAGGAGGTGCCAGGGCTTGGAGGGCAGGACTGTGTCCCCCACCTCACACCTTCCCACCACACTCCAGCAACTCGCTGCCAGCCCCACACTTTGCATAGCTGACTTCACCTTAGCCCTGAAACACTGCAGGCCAGCATGTCTGAGAGCTCAACCAGCAGTAACAGCCCCAGAAACTGCTCCTGCCCGGGAGAATGCCACCAGCCAGCTCCACCTTTGTACCCAACGAAAGACTCTGTGGGTTCCAGAGGGTCCTGGGCACAAACTGCCAACAGAAGTACTCATCTGTGAGTCCTCCCAGAGCCACAGGAGTTAAAACAAGGCACAAAGAGCCACCATCTCCTCCCCACCACCCTGCCAGAGAAGACTTTGTCTCCTGGTACTGCCACCTCTACACCCCCCATCACTGCCAGCAAGTCTCCAAAGGCATCTGTGACAAACACATTGGCAGGAGGAAAAGCTGATTGCAAGCTGAGAGCTGAGCGAAGCTGGAAGGACCCTACCTGCCTTGCCCAGGGCCTGCTGAGCACTGGGAACAGCTGCCATGTCTCCCTTCAGCTCCACAGGTTGTGCCAGGCTGCAGTTTCAACATTCCTTGCAACTTTCCACCAGCACGCGTGATATGTTCAAACTTGAGCACCTCCTCCCTCCCTCCCTCTGCACACACAGACAGGCCCAGGAGATGGCCCTGCCTCTATCATCCCAGTTCCTATAGCAACTCCTGACCCAGCAGATGGAAACAGAGCTGTTTTCTAGGCAGATCTGCCTTCTTGGATTCCTCTGCTCTTCCCTGCTGTTGGCCCCTCCTTGCTCCAGTGCTCTCCCTAGGGGCTGCTCTGCTGGCACTTGGCCCAGACTTTGCCTGGAGGAAAGCCAAGCTTTGAATTCATTTAGTAAAACCACAACATAAAGCAGCTCTCCTGCTCAGGAAGCAAGGCCTGTGTAGTCCCAGGGGCAGGCCAGGCCCCGGCACAGCACCACAGAGCCAGCCTGCACCTTCTGCTTTACCACGCAGCAAAACACTGGCAAGGGCAGTGCCACACTGGGCTCCTCACCTTCACTCCTCACCAGCCTCTGGCACCCATGGTAGAAAGCAAAGACAGAAGTTGTCATTTATTAAGCAATTATTGGAAGCCAAGTGCAGAGCAGGGCACATCAGCCCTGTTTGGACTTGCAAAGCCTCTGCCGGAGGAGGGAGAGGACAGCAGTGGCACCAGGGCTCAACACACATTGACCCCAGCAGCTCACCCCTGTCTGCCCTCCTTGTCTTTGGGTCCCACATGAGTGAATCTCCCCAACTGCAGCTGTCTGACAGCTGTGTGACATCACCTTCATTTCCTTTGCACTGAAAAATATGGAAATAGAAGGGAAATACAAAATTCACTGTAAGCATATGGCACATAGTGGGAGGTAATTACCAAGAGTGACGATGTGAACCTCATGGGCAGCTGGCATTGCCAAGGCTCCACGGTGGCAGGAGCAGTAGACTGAGCCACAGGAACCAGTGATGTGGCCACAGAGACCAGTAGGCTATAGGCACAGTCATGGGGCTGCAGAACTCTTCAGCCAGAGCCCTGCAATGCTCTTGCACCTTCAGCTCCAACTGCCGCCCCTGCCCGCACAGCCAGGTTCTGCTGCAAAGCCATTGCTGTGGCCACTGGGGAGCCCTGGAGTGTGGCAGCAGGATAGGGCCACACTCATCTGGTGACAAGGCCATTGGAATGTCATCTGGGGTCACCAGTATAAAGTCCCAGTTAGGGCACCAGCACAGCAGAAGGTTGAAGATGTAGCTCTTTGTTGACTTGTCCAGCCAGGAAGCTGCCCAGCAAGGCAAGTGCCACCATGTCCCATATGGGCACCCCAGCACCCTCTTGGGGCCAGCAGGGCAGGGCTGTGACAGCAGGGCTGAGTAGGAAGAGGGAACCTGAGCTGTACAGGATTGGCACTGCTGAGGACTCCACAGCAGAGGCTGAAGCAGAGTTGGCAGCAGTTCAGTTCATTCTTCAAAGCTTCGCAGGAGCTTCCAGCAGGAATCACAGCAAGGCACAAGAGCAGCGGCAGAGATTTGGGTATTCAAAAGCCAAAGGAAGCAGAAATGAAACTGTGCCCACACTGGGACCCATCTGGGAAGTACAGCAGTCACAGATGTGCTGTCAGATGCCACCTTGCTCCCACCTCCCTCCCTGCCTCCGCAGCCCATCTCAGCCACACAAAGCACCTCTGCACCAAGAGCAGGAAGCTGTTTCCTTCTGTCCTCCCTCAGGTAAATTTTCCCATGTCTGAAGGTGTTAATCAGCTCAGAGGGATGGGACAATCCCTAAAGCATGAGAAACAAACACAGGGGCCAGCAGAAGCGTGGAGGTGGGAAGACACAAGACACCTTCCTGCTTAGGAAACCTCACTCCAGAGGCTGTTACTGCTTCAGGGAACACTTGCAAGGGACCCTCCTGTGAGAGCAGGGGAGTCTGCCCTGTCCCAGTGCTGCACAGTCACTGACTGGTTTGGGTGGGAAGGGACCTCTAAAGGTCACTGAGCCCAACACTATTGCAGTCAGCAACTAGAGCAGGTTGCTCAGAGCCCCAAACCACCTCACCTGGAATGGTTCCAGGGATGGGCATCTCCCACCTCTCTGGGCAGCCTGGAACAGGCTCACACCACCCTCAGTATCAAACATCTCCTCTTTCTCTCCACTCTCAATCTTCCCTTTTCAGTTTCAAACCATCATCACCCCATGGCCTGTCACAACAGGCCCTGCTAACAATCCCCAGCTTTCTGCTCAGCCCCTTTAAAGCACTGGAAAGCCACCAGAAGGCCTCCCTGCACCTTCTCTTCTCCAAGCTAAACAACACCAGCTCTCTCAGCTTGGCCTCACAACAGAGGGCTTCCAGCCCTCAGGCCATTTTTGTGTCCTCTGGACCTTAGTCTAACAGGTCCATGCCTGCCTGTGGGTAAGCTGAGACCAAAACAATTGTCCCTCACTTTGAAGGGCAGAGGGCAGTTTGTGGCAGAAGGTACCCTTGGACATCCAGGAGGGAAACCAACAAAAGCAAAGCAGATGCAGATCATCTAGAGAAAGGTCCTCATTCCCCCACAGCATCAGGAGCAGCAACAGCCCAACTCACAACCAGCTCTGAGGAGCTCCTTGCCCTGGGGAAGGACACTGCTGTGGAGGCACAAAGCAGTGCTGGCAAACTGCTGACCTTGCAGCTGGCCTCAGCTCTTCCCTTCAGCACAGCAAAGGGCTCCCTGCAGGATGCCCTCTGAAATGTAACTTGATCCCATGGTATACACTCACCAATCAATCTAGGGATAAAGCAGAGCACAAAACAGGTCTTTTTCCCTGCCCTGGACCGAGCCCAGATATGCACAATAACAGATCCCACTCGGAGCTATTAGGAATGAAAGCACTTCAGAGAGGTTTGCATCTCTCACTGCGGAGGGAGCATACTTCTGCTACAGCATCATCAGTTCTCAGCTCCGGCTTTTGAGAGACTTCCTAATGACCTCATAGCAGCACATGTGACCACTAAGTCATCTTCTCAAAGGACCAGAAATAACATCAACAGTCCTTGTTTTGGTTTTGCACAGAACAGCTTTCTGCAGCAGGAGCAGGTTTCCAAAGAGCGAAGGAGCAGCTCAGGCCAGGGATGGCATTTTTACAGCCTCTCCAACAGATGGTGTTTGGCTCCAGACAAGAGCAGTGAATGGCTCAGGTTGGAAGGGAGCTTAGACACCATCACTCCAACCCCCCTGCCATGGGCATCTCCCAGCTAGACTTGGTTGTCCAAGGTTTCATCCAACCTGGCCTTCAACACCTCCAGGGAAGTGAGATCCATAACCTCCCTGGGCAACCTGTGCCAGACTTTCCCCACCCTTGTATTGAAGAGCTTCTTCCTAAGATCCAGTCTAAGCCTGCTCTCCCTCAGCTTCAAACCATTCCCCCTTCTCCTGTCTCTACACACCCTTAGGAAAAGTCCTTCTGCAGCCTTCCTGTAGGATCTCTTCAGATATTGGCAGGCAGCTCTAAGGTCCCCCCAGAGTCTTCTCTTCCCCAGGCTGCACCCCCCCAGCTCCCTCAGCCTGTCCTCACAGCAGAGCTGCTCCAGCCCTTGGAGCATCTTTATGGCCTCCTCTGGCCTCACTCCAGCAGCTCTGTGTTGTCCTGCTGGGGACAGGATTGGAGGTCTCAGCAGAGCAGAGCCAAGGGGCACAATCCCCTTTCTTGCCCTGCTGCCCACACTGCTCTGGCTGCAGCCAGCACACAGCTGCCTGCTGGGCTGCATGAAGGCACTGCTGGCTCCTGGGAAGCTGCTCAGCACCCCCAAGGCTTTTTCTTCAGGGCTGCCCTCAACCCCCTCTGCACCCAGCCTGGATTTGCGCCTGGGGTTGGCCCAACCCAGAGACAGGACCTTGCACTGTGATTTGTTGCTCCTCATGCAGCCCAATTAACAGATCAAGACTCACTCACAGATACCAAATTCCACACACAAATTTAGCCACAAAAGCTTGTTTATCCCAGTGCAGGACAATTTGGCTGCTTTTCAGGCATCTATATGGTATCACGAGTCCCAGAAGTATTTCAAAAGCTTTTTAAGAAGAGATAACTGAAAATAATGACTTGAATTTTTTTCACCAGACTTAAAAGCTTTTTTTTTTTTTTTTTCCCCCTTTCAGTACTTTAAAATAACCTCTTGTGCTGAGCAGCAAGGCAGGCATTTGAAATTCATCTAAGGGGTGGGTGTCAGGAAGATGGGGCCAGACTCATGTCAGTGGTCCCCAGGGACAGGACAAGAGGCAATGGGGATAAACTTGAACATAGGAAGTTCCATCTGAACACAAGGAGGAATTTTGTGGGTAGCAGAATGCTAGGCCCAGAGAGGTGCTGAAGTATCTGTCTCTGGAGACTTTCAAGCCTGGATGTGTTCCTGTGTGACCTGCCCTAGGTGATGCTGCTCTGGCAGGAGGGTTGGACTCAAACTTCAGAGGTCCCTTCCAATCTCTATCATTCTGTGACTTGTTCCCACTGAAACTGGGAAATCTGCTGCCCCAGGGCTGCTCCCTGATCAGGGAGAAGTAAACAAATGAACACTGATGAGCATCTTGATGCTAAGGTGAAAGCAACCTGACTGGAGACCTTGAATACCTGAGTAGGTTCCCCACTCTGTACCTAGCACAAGGTTTTTGCAGAGGAAAAGCTACAAAATCCCATTGCAGAAATGAATGTCAGAGACAGGCACCAGGGGTGTGGTGAGAGGCCAGAGAAGTGCCCCAGTTCCCAGCAGTAAGGTGGGAACACATCCAAGCGAGAACAAGGAAAACACCAACTGGAAGAGCACCTAAAAGCTTTTCTGCCAGCGTCTCCTGCAGCACCAACCAGTACAACAGCAACACCACCAGACCAGCCCTTCTGCAGCAGTTCTGCTCCACGGTCCTTGTACTCCTTCCCTTCCAGTCACCTGGCCAGACCTCAAGACCTCTACCTGTCTTCATCCAACAAGGCCAAGATGTGGTGCAGCAATCCCCATGTCTCATGGTAGACAGGATCCAGAGCAGTCTTTGGCTAAGCAGGGACAAAAGAGCACCACAGTCTCACCAGGGAGGTTGAACCTGTTCAAGCATTTTATCCCTTCAGTGACGGGTGGTGAAAGCCAGCTCCTGCCTTCAACCTCCCAGGAACTTCTGATGCAAGACAGCAGCCTGCTGCAGAAGTGCTTTGTTTACACACTACAGCCCTCTCCAGTCCTTCCCAGAGCACCAGAGCACATTCACTCCCACCCCGCTGGAACACCTGCTCAGCCTGGCTCTGCTACCATCATCCTGCCACTGCAAAGACACACACACACCCAGCCCCAAACCTGGGCAAAGAGGGAAGCAGGGCAGAGCTTGACAGGGCAAGTTTGGGCCACACATGTGACACCCTCCAAGAAATGCTGCCAAAACACAGGCTGCTGACTAGAGCTGTCCTGCAGGGTAGCAGAGGCTCAGAGATGACAGGATAGCACATGCAGTGGCACAACAGGGACAGACCCTCCCCCCATGCGGTCTAAGAGCAAACAGGGCACAAAGGGAGCACTCAGCTCCCACCACACACCTCTCACCCCATGCTGAGGGCACTTTCCTGCTCTGAAGAGAGAAGAGTCCTCGAGTGGGCAAATGCCACAGGTATCTCCTTTGCCCCTCAGTCACTACCTGACTCACCATAACAAGCATGACCTCTGGTCCAGCCATGGGATAGAAACATTCTCATGCCCCCAACAGATGAGTCCTGCAGCTGAAACAAGCTGCTTGTTTCTGGGTGCACTGGCAGCTGTTTGGTGAAGTCCTGTCCTGCTGGCACCCAGAAGCAAAGGAGGCCTCAGCACCACTTTGTCACTACAGCTCCCTCACCCAGAGATGGACTGGCTGAGGAGGTGGCAATGGAGCCATGCNTATGATTCTATGATTTACCAGCCTCAAAATCTCACTCAGAGCTTTAATACCACCAGGAAATGCCCTCCCCCATTTGTCTTGGTTTTAAGCAACATGGTCACAGATTGGATCAGGTTGGAAGGGACCCTCAAAGGTCATCTTGTCCAATCCCTCTGCAGGCAGCAGGGACACCTCCAACTAGATCAGGCTGCCCAGGGCCACAGCATCAAACCTCATCTCGATTATCTTCAGGGACAGGGCCTCAATCACCTCTCCGGGCAACCTGTTCCAGTATTTCACCACCCTCACTGTGCAAAGGGTCCTGATGTCCAACCTAAATCCAGCCTGCTCCAGTTTCAAACCATTGCCCCTCATCCTATCCTTAGCTGCTGCATCTTGGGCATCCTCAAAAACGGAGATGAGAGAAGGGAAGTAGTGCTCACAGCCCAGGTCAGAACAAGTGGAATGAGATCAATTTAGCTTTAGCTGTTGTAATGATGAAGCTGCAGCAAACAACAGCCAGACAAGAAGTAAACTGCTGGCACAGAGCTGCACTCAGCAAGGACACATTTGTAAACACTCTCCCTGGCCATCTTTGCTGATCCAGCTGTGAGAAAGGGGCAGAGAAAACCATTATCCACAAACAGACATCCCTCCCTGTCCCTGGACACCAGGACCAGCCCAAGCAGAACATCCTCAGCCTCTCTGCCTTGCCCTTATCTGCACGATGAGCCAAGCACCTTTCTGTGCCCTCTGACAGCAAGTGCCACAGCTGAGGGTCGCTGCCACTCCAAGAAGGGCTCAGCTCCCATAAGCCAGTGAGCCTCTGCTCTGGGCTTCTGCCATCTAATCCCTGGAAGCAGTTGCCAGATTCAGCAAGCACAAGGCCTCCCTCAAAGCTGACCTTTCTTCTTGAAGCACTACCTAGCCCCTAATGTCCTGGGCATTGTCCTTCAGGGGTTCTCTCCCCACCACCGCTGCAGCAGATCAGCTCTTTAGGGCTTCCATCCCTGTAACCAGTTTGGAGCATGGAAGGACATGCAAGGAGAATTCTGACAAGCAGCTGCACAGATCCTAGGGCTGCTGGGGGCAAACCCTTGCTGTCTCACCTGCACTCATACTTCCCAGGGTGGGGTTTTTTGTTTGTTTTTTTAGTTTTTTTTTGTTTGGTTGGGGTTTTTTGTTTGGTTGGTTTTAGTTTTTTGGTTTTTTTTTTTTACAGAACCATGCAGGCTGGCAAAGCCCCTCAGGATCACCAAACCCAACCTACAACCCTAGTCTACAAGATCCACCTTAAACCATAGCCCCAAGCACCACATCCAAATCACCCTGAAACACATCCAGGGTGGCTGACTCCAGCACCTCCCTGGGCAGCTCATTCCAGTCCTTGACCACTCTCTCTGTGAAAAACTTTTTTCCTAATGTCCAATCTAAACCTTTCCAGCCTCAGCTTGAGGCCATTCCCCCTTGCTCTGTCTGCAGTTAGGTGTGAGTAGAACCCAGCAGCAGCCTCTCCACAATGTCCCTTCAGGGAGCTGTATGCAGGTCTGTTCCTCACTCCCCAAAGTTCCCCAGGTGAATCTGTGTTGCCATATCTCACCTCCAAAACAAGGACCAGAGAAGACCAATGTCTGAGCACTAAGTCTAACTCCAGCTCAGAGAAAAGCTAATCAGCTTCCTTCACTGGAGGCTCTATTCCAGGGACAGGGTGAGCAGAAAGCCAAAGCAAACCACAAACACTGGCTGTGGGGAGAAACAACACACAGGGAGGGTGAGATTCAGCACCAGTCTTTTGCCTTTTCCAGCAAGAGACACCAAGCAAACAGGCAGAGCTCAGCTTGTGGCACTGATGCCATTACAGCTCCTGTGCCTGCCACACACAGACAGAGCCTTTCAGGGAAGAAGGGGTGGTAAAACAAGAGCTGTCAGCCAAAGTCAGCCTCTGGCTGCCATCCCTGAAGTCAGGGATGGTACAGCTGTCGCTCCAGCCCCCTCTGGCCATCCAACCCCAACCCTGACCTCTGCACTTTGCCCCAGCATCAGCAGCAGAGAGCAGCTGACAACAGTGGTCCCACATTTCTGCAATTCCTCAGCAAGAACAATCATCTCCAAACCATCAGAGCCTGCAGAAGCCCACACTCCCTGCCCTTTTCACTGCCTCTGGTATGGAAACAACAGGCAGGAGAGGCAGGAGCATGCCCTGGGGTGTGCTGTTCTGATGGGCAGATACCAAAGGGTCCTTCTGCACCATGGCATGAGTGAGAATTCATAACCCACCCAAGGACACTGCTGCTGGCTCCACACCACCAGCCTCATCTGACCCAGCAGCTGCTTTGCTCTCTAACAGGAATATGGAACAAATGTCTAGAGCAGGGCTCAGCAAGAGCATGACCAGCCCACAGGAGCTCTCATTTTCAGGACCACTGAAGCATGCCCACCACTTCTGAATCTCCCCATTACATGAGGGGGTGCAGCCAGATTTGAGTCTAGCAACAAGGCCTTAGCTAGGGAAGCTTTCACCTCTTCAGCATCTCAGCAGTTTCCTTTGCAAGCAATCCTCCTGGCCTAAGTTAGCACAAGGGTGTTGCAATCTGCAGTTTTGCCTGAAGAAACCCAGCCCAGCTGCAGCAGCAGGACTCTGCTATGGCCTGACTGTGTGCCATTCTTGGACACCCACTGCCTCCAGAAGCTTGGGCCATTTCTGAAGGCAAGGTTATTTCTCAGCTGCACAGAGCTGTTCTGCTCCCATTAATACTCAAGACCATAGAAAGGCATCATTAGGTTAGGTTGGAAAAAGTCCTTTAAGATCAGAGTCCTGCCATTAACCCAACACTGCCCCATCTGCTGCTCAACCACACCCCTCAGCACCACATCTACACAGCTTTTAAAGCCCTCCAGGGATGAGGACTCAACCATGATGGACACCTTAGCTGTGCACTCCAACAGACACTCATCCTATGACCTGCCCTTTCTCCTGAGCTAACTACAACAGATCCTGGGGTAAAGCCTCTCCTCTCTCTGTGAAGGGATAAGGAGGGTAGAGAAAAGGCAAGCCCATGCCTTGTGTCTGTGCGGGTGGCACAGCGATGTCACACTCATCATCAGGGTGAAGGATGTTCAGTGCTCATCCTGCACCTTCTGACACTATCAGGACCAACACCATGGCTACCACCAAGGGGAAACACCCAAGTACTCATCCCAACAATGGGACACATCCTGCAAGCACTGCTTCACCTGCAACACCCCAGCAGACAGAAGGAAACCTAACAGGATCTCACAAGATGCCTTTTCCTGTAGGAACAGCACCAGGGCTGCTCATATTTCCCATACCAGCATGGAAAAGGCAGCAGGATTCAGATACTTTACAGGTTACATGAGCCCTACTGGGACTTTTCCAAACCATTCACTTGAATGTTTTTAAACCTGCAGGCTGAGGTAATTCCAACCTGAAAGCAAATCCCACACTGTGAGGTGCTTCACTATGTACAACCCTCAAGCAGAAGCAAAACCAAGCATGGGACTCTGCTCCATCTCCCCACACACTCAAGATTTGGCCAGACAGAGCCATGGCTGAGGCCATCACATGCTGGAGACAGTGCTGCTTCAGGTGGGAGGTCAGGCTGAAGACCCCCAGATGCCCTTCCCGGTCAGTATTTCCTGTGACAGCAAAGGACAAGAGGCAGAATAATTATAGAATAGACTTAGAGATGCATTAAATGGTTTAGGTTGGAAGGGACTTTCAAGATCATCCAGTTCCAACTCCCTGCCATGAGCCTTTTGCTATTCCAGATTGCTCAAGGTCTCATCCACCCTGGCCTTGAACACCTCCAGAGAAGAGGCATCCACAGCCTCCCTGGGCACCCTGTGCCAGTCTCTCCCCACCCTCACTGCAAAGAATTTCTTCCCCATCTCAATCTCCCCTCTGACAGCTCAAAGCCATTGTCCCTCATCCTGGCGCTCCCAGTCCTTGTCCAAAGTCCGTCCCCAGCTCTCCTGCAGCTCCTTCAGGTACTGAAAGTCTGCTCTTAAGATCTCCCTGGAGCCTTCTCTAGGCTGAACAGTCTCAACTCTCCCTGCCTTTCCCCACAGGGAGGTCCTCTGTTATTGCCAACAGTTTTATGGAAGACATGAGCTGATTTTCTCTGCAGAGATCTCTCTAGATTCTTTTAAATGTTTGGTTAACAAAGATGTCAGCACCAACAGGGCTAATTCTGCACTGGCAGGGATACTGGAGTAGCAGTACCAAGGCCTTGATGTATTGCACAAGTCTCCAACAGGGTCACTGTACTGCATCAGACTGTCCTTGCACAAATGAACACCAACCACAAGAGATCTCTTCTTGGCACTAAGCTTCAGATCTGTGTTCAAATACAAAAGCTTGCCCTAATTCCAAGGATACATGTTCAAAGTGAGACAGCCAACACCTCCCAAGACATTAGAAGCAACTTAAAAAAATCATTTCCCACTACAACTCTTTACTCTGGGGAGGTCTCAGAAGCACTGCTGCTATTTGGTGTCCTTCCAGAGCCAGGAGGAAGCCAAAAAATGCCATAGCAGAGACTGAGCCACTGGTGGGTTGAGCCCTTGGGAAGGAGGCAGCATGAAGAGCTGTCTGGAGAGCGATGGGGAAGCAGCAGCAGCAGGCACCAAAATGAAACAGGGTCCTTGGACACCAGAGAAAGTGCCACCAGCATCATTCCTCCCATGGTGCTGCCTGGATTGCACCATGGGATCTCCACACAGCACTGGGCAGCAAAGCTCATTTCCTCAGAGTAAAGCCCCATCCAGGTTGTCCCAAACCATGGAAGAACATAAAAAGAGTGCTCCTTACAGAGATGGCAATCTCCTTTCAGTGATCCACAGCAATAAGCCAAGGAGCAACAGCTACAAACTGGGACAGAGAAGGTTCCACCTCAACACGAGGAGAAACTTCCTTGCAGTGAGGGTGGCAGAGCCCTGGAGCAGGCTGCCCAGAGAGGCTGTGGAGTCTCATTTTCTAGACTTTCAAAACCCTCCTGGATGCAATCCTGTGCAAACTACCCTAGGGGATCCTGCTTGGCAGGGAGATTGGACTGGATGATCTCTACAGATCCCTTCCAACCTCTAAGCTTCTGCAGTTCTGTATGAAAGTGATGGAAGGAGGAAGGTTGCTTTGGGAGGTTGGCTTACTTGAGCAACATCCCTCACAATCCAAAGGCAAAACACATGCACTTCAAAACAAAGGCCACGAGATGAGTGTGCAGCCTTGGGACCCTGCTGGCCAGGGAAACAGCCTGGGAGCTCACTGCATGGCTTGCTCTGCTCCTGTCTTCTCCTCAGCAGCTGAACCACAGCACACACAGCCCAGCCCAAGCAATACCATGGCACCAGAGGCTCACACTGCCCCTGCTCACACCAGGCTCCCTCACAGCTCAGCTCCAGCACGGACACAGAAATGAGAGAGAAACATTCCTAGGAGATCACATTACCCAGCCTGAAGATGTGACAGCTTGTCAGGAACAGCAGACCCAGCCCCAACTCATTACAGGCTGACATTTTCCCCTTGGACAATCCTTGTGTTCAGCTATTTCTGCTACAGGATATTTGCATTTATTTTCCTTTTTGACAGGCAGAAACAAACGAGCCCAAGTGAAATAACACAGCAGCAAGACAGATGGATAACAAAGCCCCACACCTGGCTAGTGCTCCATAAGAAGGCAACACAAATCACTGGCACCACTACCAAAGATACAACACACAACCAAAAAAATCATGCCCAGATTTTCATGGTGCAAAGGAAAAACAGCTGCAGATGCAGTGTGCTGTGCAGGCTCAGTCCTGCATTGGCTTGTTCTTCAACAGCTCTTCATTACTGATGGGTGGAACTCTTTCACACCTTAAATGCTATTCCCAGAGAAACTGAACTAAGCTGCTCGTTTTCACTGTATAAATTCATCTGGTTGGAAGAAAATACCCCACCCTCTTCTTCTGGCCTCCAAACTGCAGCTGGCAGACTCAGGACACAGGACAGTCCTGGAGAAGGAACACAACTGTTTACTTAGTTTGTCTGTCCCTCCCCTTGTCCTCTCACCCTCTCTTCCACACAGCCCCCAACCCCAGCAGAGATGAGCTGATCATCTCACTACCATCTCTTGACAGGAGCTGACTTGTTGCAGGTTTATCAGGCCCAGTAACTCTGCACTGCAGAGCTCTGCAGACAGATTTGGGCACAGTACCCAAGCATCAAGAAAGCAAAGTCAAATCAGGTCAGGAGAGCATCATCCATGCTGGGAGCCCTTCCAAGCAAACACCCAGAATGCTGCTGCCTTAGGAGCAGACAGGCCCCAAATCCAAATTTTGGAACAACTCCACCCAGTTTAATTCCTTGCTCATGCATTCTGCAAGCATTAGTTCTGAGAGGGGTGGTGCTTGAACAGCTCCACACTTGAAGCTTCACGGACAAAACAAGGTTTAGGCAATGCTCCTCTGGGTACAGATCATCACCTCCTGCTGGTGAAGGTCAGCAGCCAGTCTCCAGTAGACAGACAGCCCACAGACAGACCCAGCAGGATTCCATCCAGGAGCAGCATGGAGGAGGAAATGGTTGAGTTGCTACAAAAAACATACAAGCTCAGAATCACAGCAACATGCAGGTTGGCAAAGCCCTTCAGGGTCACCAAACCCAACCTAGAACCCTGCTCTACAAGATTCACCTTAAACCATAGCCCCAAGCACCACATCCAAACCACCCTGAAACACAGCCAGGGTGGGTGACTCCAGCACCTCCCTGGGCAGCTCATTCCAGTTTCTGACCACTCTCTCTGAAAAACCTTTCCCTAATGTCCAATCTAAACCTCCCCAGCCTCAGCCTGAGGCCATTCCCCCTGGTTCTGTCTCCAGTTCTCTGTGAGCAGAGCCCAGCAGCAGCCTCTCCACAACCTCCCTGCAGGTAGCTGCAGACAGCAATGAGCTCTGCCCTCAGCCTCCTCTGTTTCACACTAACCATTCCCAGCTCCCTCAGTCTCTCCTCATCAGATTTCTTCTCCAGGCCCTTCACAGCTTCCTTGCCCTCCTCTGGACCCACTCCAGCACCTCCACATCTCTCCTATATTGCAGTGCCTCAAACTGAACACAATACTCAAGGTGTGGCCCCACCAAAGCTGAGTAGAAGGGGACAATCATCTGCCTACTCCTGCTGGCCACAGCATTTTTAACCCAAGCCAGGATGCCACTGGCCTCACTGCAACCCATCACAGCAAAACGTTACCCTGGCAGTGACCTCTACCAGCAGAAGCACCTTGGGGTTATCAGCCAGGGAGTAAGGTCATGGAACCCAAGCACCTTACAACTACCTTACTTAGGGAATAGCACAGTAAGCAGGCATTTTAACTTGTGTTGTATCAGACACTCATGAGGATGTCAAACAAAGTTTGACAAGGTTGCAAGAGGTGTTTTCCACTTTCACACACTTGACTTTCCACCTCTGTAAAATACCTGTATAAAGTTCTGCATTGGAAAGAGCTTCTGATAAGCTGCCACAGAGCAGAGATGCTTAGCTGACAGGCAGCATAACGACAGGGGAAAACAACATACCAGTGAGACTGTGCTCACCACTAAGACTCATCTTCAACTGTTTGAGAAAGCAAGCTGAGAGGAGTCACCCACAGACTGAGACTCCCCTACGGGCAGAAGAACCTTGATGCCAAAGCACAGGGTCCTGCACCTGAGTTGGGCCAGCCCCAGGCACAAATCCAGGCTGGGTGCAGAGGGGGCTGAGAGCAGCCCTGAAGAAAAAGCCTTGGGGGTGCTGAGCAGCTCCCCAGGCAGCTGTGTGCTGGGCTGCAGCCAGAGGAGTGTGGGCATCAGGGCAAGAGAGGAGATTGTGCCCCTTGGCTCTGCTCTGTTGAGACCTCACCTCCAATCCTGTCCCCAGCAGGACAGCACAGAGCTGGTGGAGAGAGGCCAGAGGAGGGCTCCATTGGCTGGAGCAGCTCTGCTTATGAGGACAGGCTGAGGAGCTGGGGTTGTTCAGTCTGAAGAAGACCCTGAGAGGACCTTAGAGGAGATGCCTGAAGGGATCCTACAGGAAGGCTGCAGGAGGACTTTTCCTGAGGGTGTGTAGAGACAGGAGAAGGAGGAATGGTTTGATGCTGAGGGAGAGCAGGGTTAGACCAGATCCTAGGAAGTAGTTCTTCAGTATAAGGGTGGTGAGACTCTGGAGTAGGTTGCCCAGAGGTGTTCAAGGCCAAGCTGGATGAGGCCTTGGGCAACCAAGCCTAGCTGAGAGGCATCATTGCCCATGGCAGGTGGTTGGAGTAGATGATCTCAGAAGTCCCTTCCAAGCCCTTCTATCATTCTATGACTGTATGAGGTGCAGTGGCAGGAGGTTCTAACACATCTTGCTTTACCTATATCTGCCTCCAAGTCACACAGAACATTGGGGGATTTTCAGTTTAGGGGCTGAAGATTTCCCTGCCCAGCCTGACTCCAACTTCTATTTGTAAGAGCAATCAGGAACCAGTGACTTCTTGGCTCCTAGTTCCACAATCAATATTAGTAAAAACTCTCCTCCAACACACACCTCTGGCTTTGCCTCTCTAACGTCTTCTTGATTCAGAAGAATTAATTTCAGGCACAGAGAGGCCCTGGCATCAAGAAGGTGCCTTTCCACCTTGCCTGTGGGAACAGGTTGTCCTGTAAAGCTATTGGCAACCAAACTTTTTAGCTTGTTCCCCTGTACTGGGCATACTACATCACCTTAAAGCAGCTTTGCTTCATTTTTCACATTCTTAACTGAAGGCTGTGATTACTTTGGAAGAAGCAGCCTTTCTGTGAAGGACACCTTAACCCAGCTGCCATCAAGAGAAATGGAAAGCAGTGTCCCTTTTGAGAGGGATCAGGGACTGGCAGGCCCCTCTGCAGCAGAACATTAGCATCAAGTGTTCCCTGCTCAGAATGTTCTCATGCATTCACACACACACAGAACATAGTCAGTTCTACACAAATTCCTTTGCTGAAGCCAGCAGAAAAACGTCTGTGGAATTAAGGCAGATGAGAGCCTTCGCTCGCTTGGGCTTATCCCAACACCACACATACTAAAGAGAGAAACAGAACTAAGAGATGAAATACTTCCTTGCTGTCTCCTGTTGGCTGTCCAAGCAACAGGACCCAGCACTGAGAGCATCCCTTGGTATTCTTTACAGTCAGAAGGCTCTTGTTGGAGCACAAAGGCACCCTGAAGCCGGATGCTTTCGCAGTGCCTGGGGTTGTGTGTGTGCCATGAGGACACTGGGCATGTGACTTGTGTGTTAAAACTTTCTGGCTCACCAGTCTAAGCTCAGATTCTTTTCCTGCAAAACACACTGCATGATCTCATCTGCAAGCAATCAGCCTGAGAAATCAGCTTGTTAAAGGAAGCTTCTAGGAAAGGAGAGATGTCTCGGGAGAATTTGGGGGCCTATATAATTTGAGGCAGTTTGTTAAACCCCAGCTGCTCTTCTCCCCATTGGGGTCACACAACCAAGAAACCACTTCTCCACCCACACAACTCCAGACAGCAGGACAGTTTGCCAGCACCAAAGGGGAGCATCACAATTTCATTCTGAACAGCCTGAAAGCACTCACATTTCACACAAACTCACTTTAAGCAGGCGCTGGAAGAGTGCAAGAACGAAGTCAAAGCTGCAAGCTGAGCAGCATCCAGAGGGACAATCTGTGACACATGCAGCAGTGGTGACCTGAATGCACAAGACATTTCCTTTGTCTCTGGACGTGCATTTCAGCATTTCCCCACCATTATCACTTGGACCCTAAACACACACCCACAGAGAGATATAACCAGCACAGCAGGAGCTCTGGAAAGGAATAAGGGAACAAACAAGAAGCTCCCTGGAAAGCCAGCCTTACCCCGAGACTGCTTAAAGGGACAGAACAGATTTTTTTCCCTAAGTTGCTGGTGATGCTGCAAGAATATCCTGAAGCCCTGTGCCTCTCTCCATGCTACATCCCCACAAGGCAACATCTTTTCCTTCCCAGTGACAGCCCTCAGGAAGCACAAGCACTGACATCAAGTACAGGGTTTGATTTCCAGCTTACTCTCACAGTTCAGCTCAGTTGGAGCACCTCACTCATGAGGACAGGCTGAGAGTTGGGGCTGTTCAGCCTGGGGAAGAGAAGGCTTCAGAGAGACCTTAGAGCTGCATTTCAATATGTGAAAGGGACCTACAGGAAGGCTGGAGAGGGACCGTTCAGAAGGGCCTGCAGTGAGAGGCAATAGTTTGGAACTGGAGCAGGGTGGATTTAGGCTGGACATCAGGAGGAAGTTCTGCACACAGAGTGGTGAAGTCCTGGAAAAGATTGCCCAAGAAGGTGGTGGAGGTCTCAGCCCTGGAGACATTCAAGGTCAGACCTATTATAGCCCTGGGCAGCCTGATCTAGTTGGAGGTGTCCCTGCTGCCTGCAGGGGGGTGGGACAAGATACCCTTCGAGGGTCCCTTCCACCCCGATGGACTCTCTGTTCCTTCAGAAGGGGCAGTGTGGGGAGTAGAACAAACAGCAGGACTCTTGTACCCACCTGCTCTGCACCCCCTGAGATTCCAGAAGGATCACCACTCCTGCACCCCAAAGAGGAGGCAGGGAAGAGCTTACCACAACCCAGGTTTTCTTCACTTGCTTCCACACAAGCTGTTGCACCCTGCATTAGCTGTTCTCAACAGCATCTCCCTGGCAACCTTTTCCTCAGCTGCCCCTAGTTGACCATTCAAGCACTTTCAAAGACTTTCCTCAGCATTCTTGCATAGAAATCACTGTTTAACGTTCAGCACAGAACACGAAGAGGGGGGAGGAAAAACAGCCAGCCTGTCTCTAACAAAAAGAGATCAGCAGGACTGAACCCTTGGCTCTTCCCAGCCATGGCTTATTCCAAGTGAAGTGATTATTCACCACTTCCAGCACCTAATTTCAGTTCAACTTGCAAAAGTAAGCATTATGAAACAGAGAGAAGGAAGCACAGATCAGAGTGGAAAGGCAATACATGGAAGCAGAAGAAATAAGTTAACCATGCAGAGTTCTCCCTCAATTTTTATCTTTGCTAAAGCTATTTTAGCTCACCCACACCTCACCCCACACTTCTTGAACCCCCTATGAGAATCCTTGTGAGGGACTTTGCCCTGTACAATGTAGGATCACAGACTTAGAGTGAATCTGGTTTGGTTACAGGATGTTAGGGGTTGAATCCAGCGATCACTGAGTCCAACCCCTCTGGTCAGTACATTCTAGCTCCAAACCTGACTGTGAACCACAGAGAGATGTTTAAAATACTGCCCTAAAAAAAACAACCCTCACCTTTTTTTCCTCCCTGTCTTTCAAGAAAATGAAACACACAGTTCTGGCTGGCTGCAAACATTCACAATGAACAAAATGTTATGAGAACAAAAAGTCTGTTTCAAGCTTTTACCCCTAAATCAGGGTCCTAATTTTACTAGATTAAGAGTAGAGACCCCTCCAAACTATCTCCACTCCTAAAAAAAAAAAAAAAATCGAGGTAGAGAATAGTCACCTCTGAATCCCTGGGAAACCACAGCACACGAAATTCAAAGCATAAAGAGGGGGGACAATGTCCAAGGGCTCAGCTGCTCCCTCCTATGGTGCAGCTTCTCAACCAAATCATGAAGGGGAAGAAGGGAAAAAAAAAAAAAGGACTTTCCAGCTCAAGTTCCAACTCCCTTTTAAAAATCAGTTTATAACCACTAAAATAAACACAGTAAGAACAACTGTGCAGTAACTGGGAACCTGCAAAAACAGCTGCAGTTTAAGGGCAGCTCAGGCAATGTCTGGCAAATGCCAGCAGAATCAAAGGGCCCAAGGGGGTGGCAGGACAGTTAGGGAATGAGACAGCAAATTTCACCCATGGGCTCATCAAGAAATTGCCTAAAATCGATCCAGCCAGGGCATGCTGGGCAGAAGCTGCTCTTCTGGCAGTGCTGTTTACCACTGTGGTGGTTATTTGCTCCCCACTTGACCTGCCTCTCTCCTGGCTTCACAGATTTCATGGGGGTAGGAGGAACCCTCAAAGCTCAGCTTGTCCAACCACCCTGCAAGGCAGCAGGGACACCTCCAACTCCATCAGGCTGCCCAGAGTTCTAAGAGATCTGAGCTTGAATGTCTCCAGAGATGGGGCCTCCACCATATCTCTGGCAACCTGTTCCAGTGTCTCATCACTGTCCTTACACAGAACTTCCTCCTGATATCCAACCTAAATCCACCCTGCTCTAGTTCCAAACTACTGCCCCTGGTTTTATTGCTGCAGTCCCTCCCCAGCCTTCCTGTAGGTCCCCTTCGGATAGTGGAATAGTCCTATCTCCCTGGAGCCTTCTCTTCTCCAGCCCAAATTCTTTCAGCCTTTCTTCGTAGCAGAGGTGCTCCAGCACTCTCTTCTCCATCCTGCTCTCTTCCTGGATGCCCCAACCTCTCCTGTGCTCCCTGTGTTGTCTCATCTCAGCCGAGAGCCTGCCAGTGTGCCTGGCTTGCCACTTCTTCCAAGCACATCATCTAGGTGGGCATGCTGGCTGCACTCAGCAGGGGCTCTAGGTTTTTACTCTGCTACCCAAAAGCCTTCTTAAGGGTGCACACCTTCACTGCAGGAAAGCAGGAACCGATTGTACTCCCAGGAAACAACCACCTCAAAGGGAAGAAAGGGCAGGAAAGCAGGAACAAGCAGGGTACTGCAAGACACCACTTCTGGAACACAGCAGCTATTCTGAAGCCACTCTAGGACTGCATGTCCCTAGTACAAGGAAGACTTGGAACTCTTCCACTGGGTCCAGAGAAGGCCACCAAGATGATCAGAGAGCTGGAGCACCTGCCTTATAGGGACAAGATGGGAGAGCTGGGGCTGTTCAGCCTGGAGAAGACTATGAGCAGACCTTAGAGCAGCCTTCCAGTACCTAGAGGAGGCTACAGTAGAGCTGGGGAGGGACTTCTGACAAGGGCTTGGAATGACAGGATAAGGGGCAATGTCCCTTGAAGCTTGAGGAGAGATTCAGGCTAGATATTAGGAAGAAATTCTTTCCAGTAAGGGTGATGAGACACTGAAACAGGTTGCCCAGGAAGGTTGTGCATGCCCCTTCCCCTAGAGCTGTTCAGGGCCAGGCTGGATGGGTCCCTGAGCAACCTGAGCCAGTGAGAGGTATCCCTGCCCATGGCAGGGGGTTGGAACTGGATGATCTCCAAGACCCCTTCCAAACCAAACCACTCTGTGNACAATGTCCAAGGGCTCAGCTGCTCCCTCCTATGGTGCAGCTTCTCAACCAAATCATGAAGGGGAAGAAGGGAAAAAAAAAAAAAGGACTTTCCAGCTCAAGTTCCAACTCCCTTTTAAAAATCAGTTTATAACCACTAAAATAAACACAGTAAGAACAACTGTGCAGTAACTGGGAACCTGCAAAAACAGCTGCAGTTTAAGGGCAGCTCAGGCAATGTCTGGCAAATGCCAGCAGAATCAAAGGGCCCAAGGGGGTGGCAGGACAGTTAGGGAATGAGACAGCAAATTTCACCCATGGGCTCATCAAGAAATTGCCTAAAATCGATCCAGCCAGGGCATGCTGGGCAGAAGCTGCTCTTCTGGCAGTGCTGTTTACCACTGTGGTGGTTATTTGCTCCCCACTTGACCTGCCTCTCTCCTGGCTTCACAGATTTCATGGGGGTAGGAGGAACCCTCAAAGCTCAGCTTGTCCAACCACCCTGCAAGGCAGCAGGGACACCTCCAACTCCATCAGGCTGCCCAGAGTTCTAAGAGATCTGAGCTTGAATGTCTCCAGAGATGGGGCCTCCACCATATCTCTGGCAACCTGTTCCAGTGTCTCATCACTGTCCTTACACAGAACTTCCTCCTGATATCCAACCTAAATCCACCCTGCTCTAGTTCCAAACTACTGCCCCTGGTTTTATTGCTGCAGTCCCTCCCCAGCCTTCCTGTAGGTCCCCTTCGGATAGTGGAATAGTCCTATCTCCCTGGAGCCTTCTCTTCTCCAGCCCAAATTCTTTCAGCCTTTCTTCGTAGCAGAGGTGCTCCAGCACTCTCTTCTCCATCCTGCTCTCTTCCTGGATGCCCCAACCTCTCCTGTGCTCCCTGTGTTGTCTCATCTCAGCCGAGAGCCTGCCAGTGTGCCTGGCTTGCCACTTCTTCCAAGCACATCATCTAGGTGGGCATGCTGGCTGCACTCAGCAGGGGCTCTAGGTTTTTACTCTGCTACCCAAAAGCCTTCTTAAGGGTGCACACCTTCACTGCAGGAAAGCAGGAACCGATTGTACTCCCAGGAAACAACCACCTCAAAGGGAAGAAAGGGCAGGAAAGCAGGAACAAGCAGGGTACTGCAAGACACCACTTCTGGAACACAGCAGCTATTCTGAAGCCACTCTAGGACTGCATGTCCCTAGTACAAGGAAGACTTGGAACTCTTCCACTGGGTCCAGAGAAGGCCACCAAGATGATCAGAGAGCTGGAGCACCTGCCTTATAGGGACAAGATGGGAGAGCTGGGGCTGTTCAGCCTGGAGAAGACTATGAGCAGACCTTAGAGCAGCCTTCCAGTACCTAGAGGAGGCTACAGTAGAGCTGGGGAGGGACTTCTGACAAGGGCTTGGAATGACAGGATAAGGGGCAATGTCCCTTGAAGCTTGAGGAGAGATTCAGGCTAGATATTAGGAAGAAATTCTTTCCAGTAAGGGTGATGAGACACTGAAACAGGTTGCCCAGGAAGGTTGTGCATGCCCCTTCCCCTAGAGCTGTTCAGGGCCAGGCTGGATGGGTCCCTGAGCAACCTGAGCCAGTGAGAGGTATCCCTGCCCATGGCAGGGGGTTGGAACTGGATGATCTCCAAGACCCCTTCCAAACCAAACCACTCTGTGATCTTCAGAGGAGCAACATCAGATGGTACAGGACTGCAGCAGGAAGTAGCACCCCTGAATAAAAGCCACTGAGAGTCCCACTGCCATTTCAGCCTTGGACTCCAGCTGAGAACTCCCCAGTATTGAAACACTCAGGAAGCTTTCCAACACTGTCTCCTCAATGACTACTTAGCTCCTTAGATGATGGTGGATGGGGATCTGGATCTTCTGGGTCTATCTCAAGCCTTGATAGACAGCCACATGCTTTGAGCATCATCCTTTGCTCACAGTTGGCAGTTCTCAATTACACCCAGTTCTAGTTTTTCTTGGCTCCCCATCCCTCACCACAGATCTGTGCTCTCCGTGGCCAAGCTTGTCACTGTGCACAAGAACCAAATTCGGGCAAGATGCAACAAATAAAAGTCTTCCTGGACTTCATAAGATGCAAGCTCCTAGAAAAAGCTCGGGATGGAAATGCAGGTCACCCAGGCAACTCCCAGAGAAGGAAAAGGAGACAGAGCCTCATGGTCTTGCAATGGACTACTGCTGGAAGATTAAGGTCTTGCAATGCCCAAACTGCAACCTACCACCATCGAAAGGCAAAGAATCACTTAGCAGCAGCAAAACAAGTAAAGCTCACCTTGATATCTGCCCAGGGGACACACACACCCCTGGGTAATAGATTTAAGCCTTCTTAAACTATAATTACTTTCCTCAGTTATTCACCAGAGGCCAGAGCCGTTGGGCTGAGCACTCCAGGAGCAGCACAGCAGCTAATCCACGGGGAGCTTCTGTTGATTTCCACAGCCCACATTCACCCAGACAACCCAGCCCAAGGCACAGGGGAGCCTTTTGAATGCTAGGGGCCACAGGGAGAAGGCAGGAAAGGTTGCTGGAGCAGCAGCGAGGCCTCTGCCCACACACACTTCTCCTTCTGGCTCCACCACTGCAGAACTGCTCCTACGATTTTTTGAGAACTTTTTTATTTTTCCTTTTCAGTGGAGTCAGTTGAAAATAAAAAGAAGAGCCCAGCACTTTTAGCCAAAGCGTTTCAAGCTGCTGGTTTATCTTTCAACCTCAAAAGAAGTGAAACAAACTCTCAGTCACTCCCTTACAACATTTTCCCCCTTTCTTCCTCCAAAGCAAAGCAAAGTACCCCAAGCCTCACTGGATCATTTTTTCTTGCCTCTTCCCATTTGGCTTACAAGATGGCACTAGGGAAGCTGACATGAAATAGTCTCAGACTCTCCTATTTTATCTTTTCCCAGTTCCCTCCAGCACCGTTTTAAACATTTAGAAGCCAGACGAGCCAAAGAAAGAGAAAGCAGGAAGGGAAAAGCACCAACAAACACGAAACTGAAATACTAATCAGCAACCAGAAAGGGACAAAACAACTTTAAAAGCAAAGGTTTCCCACAAAGGTCTGCTTAAGGGAAAAGAAAAAGAACATTTGAATGCTCATTCATAAAGGGCACAAACTCCAAGCAAATTAAACCCACTCGTGTCTAAACCTTGAGCTTGTGAGGGGAAAATGTATTTCAAGACCTGAGCACAGCTAACCCCGCAGCGGCAGAGTTTACTCCCTCCTGCCCCCTTACTCCTACCTGGTGCAACCCCAGCAGCTGCTGGTAGGACCACAAAGAACCTGCTCGCAAGCTGATTCAGCTGCAGGAGGGGCAAAGCCCGAGTAGGAGGCTCGCTGCGCTGGCAGCCTGCGGGTGCCCGCTCCGGGACGGTGCCGGTGCCCGGGCAGAGACAACCCAGCGTCACCTTCCACCTGCGGGGAAATGTCTGAGCAGCGCCGGAGCCTGCTGCTGGCCATGGTAGGCAGAAAGGCCTAACAAAGACAGAGTAACCCCCCCGGGTCCTGTCGCCGGCGTTCGGTGCCTCACCACATGCTGCTGCCCTAAACCACGGCACTGCCCCGGGCAGAGCTCACGGCTCTCGCTCGCACCACGAACAAACCCGCGGGCGCTAAACGCGGCCAAGCACAACACCGCTGCCGGGGCTGGGAAGGCTCAGCCACTTCGCGTCCCACCCACGCCGAGCGGCCCCTGCCCACCGCGGGCTGCCGCGGGCCGCAGGCACCGGCCAAGAGCCTGGGCCCCAGCGACCCCGCTGAGCCCGGCTCGCTCGGACCCCAGCGTCCCCTGAGAAGCCGCTAGCCCCGCCGGGTTTACCGAAAGGGCAGCCCCGAGCTTCTCCCGCACCTGCACCCGCCCTGGGCAGCCGAACGCGGGGCAGAAAAGCGGCGGCCCCACCGCGCTCAGCCCAGCCCAGCCCCGCGACGCCGTCGGCCGGGCCCTCGGACACCCGGCGGGGCGGGGCCGCTGCCCCGGGCAGCGCCTCCCCCGGTAGCGGCGGCGGCAGCGGAGGGCGGGGTGGGGCCGAGCGATCCGCGGCGCTTACCTGAGGAAGCGAGCAGCGGCGGCGGGCGCGGGCGGGCGGCAGCGCTGCAATCACAGCTCCCTTCCGGCCGCCGGGCGGGCAGAGGCGGGGGCGGCCGCGGCCTTGCCGCTCTTAAAGCGACAGCTCCGCGCCGCGGGGTGCCGAGGCGTGCGAGGGGAGGCCGCCGCGGCGGGGCCCGGTGGGCGCCATCGCCATGGCAACGCGGCGCGNGCGGGGCTGGGGCCCGGCGCCGGCACGGGGCCGCCGTGGGGAGCGGCGGCGCGGGCGGGGCGGGCTGCGGTCAGCGCCGTGGCCCCGTGTGCCTCGGTAACCTCGGCGTGTCCCTGTGTCCTCCGTGTGCCTCAGAGTCCCTGTATGTCCCTGTGTCCTCCCTGTGCCTCAGGGCTGTGCCTCCACCTCCCTGTGTGCCTCAGTGCCTCATCATGACCCTGCAGTCTCCGTGAGCCTCAATGCTCCACCATGTCCCCAAGTTCCCTGTGTGCCTCAGGGCTGCATCATGCCTGTGTCCTTCGTGTGTTTCAGTGTCCCACCGTGTCCCTGTGTCCTCCGTGTGCCTCAGTGCCTCATCATGACCCTGTGTTCTCCATGAGCCTCAGTGCTCCACCATGTCCCCAGGTTCCCTGCGTGCCTCAAGGCTGTGCCTCCACATCCCTGTGTGCCTCAGTGCCCCATCGTGAACCTGTAGTCTCCATGAGCCTCAGTGCTCCACCATGTCCCCAAGTTCCCCATGTGCCTCAGGGCTGTGCCCCCATGCCCCCATGTGCCTCAGGGCTGTGCCTTCATGTCCCTGTGCTCCTCAGTGCCCCATCATGACCCTGTGTTCTGCACAAGCCTCAGTGCTCCACCATGTCCCCATGTGCCTCAGGGCTGTGCCTTCATGTCCCTGTGTTCCTCAGTGCCCCATCATGACCCTGTGTTCTCCACAAGCCTCAGTGTTCCACCATGTCCCCGTGTGCCTCAGGGCTGTGCCTCCATGTCCCCATGTGCCTCAGGGCTGAGCTATGTCCCCCCATGCCTCAGGGTTAAGCCATGTCCCTGTGTGCCTCAGGGCCCCGCCATGTCCACCTCTGCCTGAGGGCTGAGCCAGGTCTGCATGTTCCACATGCCTCAGAGCTGTGCTGTCCCCATGTCCCCTGGTGTGCCTCATGGCCCTGCCACTTTCACAGCTCACCTTGCGTACCTCAGGGCCCTGCCATGTACCTCAGTCTTCTACCATGTTCCTGTGCCACCACTGTGCACTTCTTGCTCCTCAGTCACTATCCCCCTATGCCAGGTCCCCATTATATTCCCTAGGGTCTCATCATCACTGTGGTGCCAGTGGATCCCTCCCTGCTACCCCAAGTGCCCTCCCAGACCCAGTAGCCATACTTTATGGCCACAACTCAAGCACAACTCCAGGCTGGGTGGGGAATGGCTAAGAGCAGCCCTGGGGAAAAGGACCTGGGGGTCTGGGGTGATGAAAAGCTCAACATGAGCCTGCAGTGTGAGTGCAGCCCAGACAACAACTGTGTGCTGGGCTGCAGCAAGTGCAGTGTGGGCAGCAGGGCAAGGGAGGGGATTCTGCCCCTTTGCTCTGCTCTCCTCAGACCCCACCTGGAGCACTGTGTGCAGTTCTGGACCCCCCAGCACAGGAAGGACATGGAACTGTTGGAGCAGGTCCAGAGGAGGCCACCAAGATGCTCAGAGGGCTGCAGCAGCTCTGCTGTGAGGACAGGCTGAGAGAGTTGGGTCTCTGCAGCCTGGAGAAGAGAAGGTTGCCAGGAGACCTTGGAGTAGCCTTCCAGTATCTGAAGGGGGCTACAGGAAGGCTGGGGAGGGACTATTGACAAGGTCTTGGAATGCCAGGACAAGGGGCAATGGGTTTGAAGTGGCAGAGGGGAGATTTAGACTGGATGTTAGGAGGAAGTTGTTTGCAGTGAGGGTGGTGAGACACTGGCACAGGTTGCCCAGGGAGGTTGTGGCTGCTCCCTCCCTGGAGGTGTTCAAGGCCAGGTTGGACGAGGCCTTGAGTGACCTGTGCTAGTGGGAGGTGTCCCTGCCTGTGGCAGGGGGTTGGAACTGGATGATCCTTGAGGTCCCTTCCAACCTTATCATTCTATGATTCTATGATGGCACTTGGTACTGTTGAGCCACCAGCCAGCATGAGCTGTTGGTGGGCCCTCAGGACACATGGAGGCTCAGATAGAACAGCCCTACCCATGTGTATCTCTTTTTAACAAACTTGGCATCATTTCAGCTACTTTTTTAGGATGATGTCAGTGGAAATTGTCCCTTTCCTGGGGCTGCCCTGACACAGGGCCACAAACAAGCTGATGAAAGTAAAGGCAAGGGTAAAACTCTCCTAAGCAAAAGGAATGAAAGGAAAGCTCAGGTTAGCAGAGAAAGGTGTGCTCAGAGGAGATCCCCAGCGCACCAGGGCAACACGGAGCTAAAACATTCCACCAGCCACCAGCTGGATGGAGCTACACAGCCTCTGGGTGTAAAGCAGATGGGAGTGTGAAGGTAACTGTTCAAGAGCAAACAGCAATGAAGAACATTGCTTTGCTCCAGCACACAGTAATGCTGTAACCCCACAGTCCTTATAACCAAACTTTCTGTCTCCTGGAAAGACTTTTCACTCACGCTTTGCAGTGTGAGCAAACACAAATCAGTTTTCAATTTCCCTTCTTCAAGCTCCGTTGAGTAGTTCTCTAATGCTGTGGGACAAGGAGACCTACAGATCCTGTTATTTCTTCACTAGATTGCCCCTTGATTTATTGATTTCTTACCATTTGCCCTGATTTTTATCTTCTTTCTAAGTCTGATTTACAGCAGTCTTTCCAGACTGCACTTTTTTCGAGCTCCAGCTGCGCAGCGGAGTAGAGCAGGACGTAGTATCTAGGTGAGGCAGTGCAACAAAAAAAGCATTTTACTATGTCCTCCATTAAGCTTCTGAACCACCATCAGCCCAGCTTGGAGCGAGCCAGAGGCTGAATTAATGTGCTTGTGAATGCTGCTGTGTTTACAGTTCCCATGGCACAGCTCCGCAGGGAGCCGCGTCCGTGCCCCTTGGGTTGCAGCGAGGGGAAGCAGTGCTGGCTCCTACGTTGGGTGGAGAGGCAAAAAGCTGCAGCAGATCCTGCTGTTCCCCGGCAGCAGAGCAGATCTCTGCTAGGGAGGTTCTAAAAAGGCTTCTTACAGCTGCCTTAGAAACAGTACTGAGCAGCTCTGCACCTGCGCTGGGTGAACACTCAGTGAGGGCAAGTATAGAGTCCTGCATCTGGGGAATAGCAGCACCATGGATCAGTACAGGTTTGGGGATGATCTGTTGGAGAGCAGCTCTGGGGAAAAGGACCTGGGAGTCCTGGTGGACAGCAGGATGGCCGTGAGCCAGCAAGGTGCCCTTGTGGCCAGGGCTTGCCGGGGTGCATCAAAAAGTGCAGCCAGCAGGTCAAGGGAGGTTCTCCTCCCTCTCTGCTCTGCTCTGGTGAGGCCACATCTGGAGTAGTGTCCAGTTCTGGGCTCCCCAGTTCAAGAAGGACAGGAATTTACTAGAGAGGGGACCTCTTTGGAGAGAGGTCTCCAAAGGTGGTTAGGAGACTGGAACATCTCTCTTACAATGGAAGATTGACAGAATTTGGGCTGTTTAGTCTTTTTAGTCTGGAAAAAAGCAGCCTAAGGGGGATCTCATCAGTGCTGATCAATACCTAAAGGGTGGGTGGCAGGAAGATGGGACCAGGTTTATTTCAGTAGTGCCCAGTGACAGGACAAGGAAGGGGTAATGGGCACAAGCTTGAACATAAGAAATTCCACTTAAACATGAGGAGGAACTTCTTTAATTTAAAGGTGATGGAGCACTGGAGCAAGCTGCTCAGAGAGGTGCTGGAGTCTTCATCTCTGGAGACATTCAAAACCTGCCCGGATGCATTCCTGTGTGACCTTCTTTAGGTGACTCTGCCTTGGTAGGAGACTTGGACTTGATGATCTCCAGAGATCCCTTCCAACCCCTACTGTTCTGTGATTCTGTGAACATGGGGATGGGGCATGGAAAGGGTGTTCACGTTGTAGGGTCAGGGAAATATGGCAAGAGGTTCCTCTTTAGGAGCATCCTCTGGAGTGCTGCATCTCTCGGTGTGCCCGGTCCTATAGGACACATCTGTAGTTCCAAATCGAGTAGCTCCTGAGGACACACTCTCTAACTCTGCCAAGGCTGAGGCTAGACCATGTCCCTCAGCACCACATCTCTGCCTCTTTTCAACACCTGCAGGGATGAGGATTCAACCACCTCCCTGGGCAGCCTGTGCCAGTGGTGGAGAACCCTTGCAGGGAAGAATTTTCTTCTAATGTCCAACCTAAACCTCCCCTGGTGCAACCTCAGGCCGCTTCCTCTTGTCCTATCCCTCGTTACTAGGGAGGAGAGACCAAACCCCCACCTTGCTCCGACCTCCTTACAGGTAGTCGTAGGGAGCCAGAAGGTCTCCCGTGAGCCTCCTGGCTGGGTTATGCCACAGCACAGGAGTTTGCTTTGATCGCTTCTTTGTCCCCACCAGCTCGGCTCTCTGCCGGGCACTGCCAGCACCCTCAGCCCTGCCCTGTGCCCGCTCCGCCNATGAGGAGGAACTTCTTTAATTTAAAGGTGATGGAGCACTGGAGCAAGCTGCTCAGAGAGGTGCTGGAGTCTTCATCTCTGGAGACATTCAAAACCTGCCCGGATGCATTCCTGTGTGACCTTCTTTAGGTGACTCTGCCTTGGTAGGAGACTTGGACTTGATGATCTCCAGAGATCCCTTCCAACCCCTACTGTTCTGTGATTCTGTGAACATGGGGATGGGGCATGGAAAGGGTGTTCACGTTGTAGGGTCAGGGAAATATGGCAAGAGGTTCCTCTTTAGGAGCATCCTCTGGAGTGCTGCATCTCTCGGTGTGCCCGGTCCTATAGGACACATCTGTAGTTCCAAATCGAGTAGCTCCTGAGGACACACTCTCTAACTCTGCCAAGGCTGAGGCTAGACCATGTCCCTCAGCACCACATCTCTGCCTCTTTTCAACACCTGCAGGGATGAGGATTCAACCACCTCCCTGGGCAGCCTGTGCCAGTGGTGGAGAACCCTTGCAGGGAAGAATTTTCTTCTAATGTCCAACCTAAACCTCCCCTGGTGCAACCTCAGGCCGCTTCCTCTTGTCCTATCCCTCGTTACTAGGGAGGAGAGACCAAACCCCCACCTTGCTCCGACCTCCTTACAGGTAGTCGTAGGGAGCCAGAAGGTCTCCCGTGAGCCTCCTGGCTGGGTTATGCCACAGCACAGGAGTTTGCTTTGATCGCTTCTTTGTCCCCACCAGCTCGGCTCTCTGCCGGGCACTGCCAGCACCCTCAGCCCTGCCCTGTGCCCGCTCCGCCGCAGTTGGGCACTGCTGTGCCCGAAGCGCTGCAGGCGGCTCCCGCCCAGCCCCTGCCGCTGCTGCCCTCTGCCGGTGCCTTTGGGGTTTGCCGGGTCTGGGGAAAGGCTTCGCTCACCGAACCAGCCCTGGCAAGGTTTCACCACCAGCACCCTGGTGGAAAGGTCTTTTGCTTTTCCTTCCCAGAACTTTACAACGTCCCACATTCAGTGATTCCTTGTGATTGGAGGAGGCTGAGAGGAGATATGAGCAATGTCTGCAAATCTCTGAGGGGTGGGGATCAGTGTCTGAGGCCAATCTCTTTTGGGTGCTCAGCAGCAATAAGCCAAGGAGCAAGAGCTACAGACTGGAACAGAGAAGGTTCCAGCTCAACATGAGGAGAAACTTCTTTGGTGCGAAGGTGCCAGAGCCCTGGAGCACAGGCTGCCCAGAGAGGCTGTGGAGTCTCCTTCTGTGGGGACTTTCCAAACCCTCCTGCATGCATTCCTGTGTGACCTGCCCTAGAGGATCCTGCTTGGCAGGGAGGTTGGACTGGATGAGCTCTGGAGGTCTCTTCTAACCTCTAAGGTTCTGTGATTCTGTGATTGTACCTGAAAGAAGCCTGCAAGAAGGCTGCAGAGAGACTGTTTCCAAAGGCTTGCAGTGACAGGGTGAGGGGGAAAGGTTTGGAATTAGAGGACATTCAGATTGGATGTTAGGAACAAGTTCTTTACAATGAGGGTGGGGGAGCACTGGAACAGGTTGCCCAGAGAGGTGCTTGAGGCCTGATCCCTGGAGATATTCAAGGTGAAGCTTGACAGGGCTCTGGGCAGCCTGACCTAGTGGAGGAAGTCCCTGCTCACTGCAGAGTGGTTGGATTAGGGGACCTATGGAGGTCCCTTCTATCCTGAGTGATTCCATGATTCTATGATTGTCTCTCCCTGCCTGCTCATGGGCTGGAGAGCCCCTCTGAAGTTCTCCTGGAAGTCATGTCCCAGCTGCTGCTTACTCCAGACTCCCTGGCTGCACACAGACACATTGCTCAGTTGGTTTTGTTTCAGTAGGAATTCAGAAGCTGAGCTCTGTAAGTGGTTCAGCTTTTTCAGCTGATATTCTCCAGCCCAAGCAGGTCTCTTTGCAACTGCCAGGGGCTGCAGCTCCCTGCTCTCCTCTGTTGTGGCCTGCAGTGCTGTGCTGCACTTGGCTTTCCCACACCCCTTCTGCAATCACTGCATGTGAGGTTCAGCTTCCTCCCATCCGTGGGCTGTGTGTGGCTGCTCCAGGTCATTACAAAACAGCTGAGCTCTGCTTTTATCAGGAGCAGAGGAAGTAATTGCTGTTCCCAGGAAAAGCCCTGCTTTCTGAGACAGTGAACAGCTGGGTGAGGCACACAGCTGCCTGGCAGGATGTGGCACGGGAAAAGATCTCAGTCACATCCCAGGCAAGCCTAAGAGGTTGGCCAGGGAGGTGGAATTTCCGTGCTTGGAGATTTTAAAAGTTGGTCTGGACACAGCCTTGAGCAACCCAGCAAAAGTTAGAAGTTGTTCTGCAGAGTGGAAGGTTGAATTGGAGAACTGAAGGGCCAGGCTGGGGGCTGCAAAGGGGGGGTGACCTTTTGGGACTGACCCTTGTGGTGGGGAGTACCTGAGATACATGAAGCTGGAGCATGAGCCATGGCTTGGAGAAGGCTTTCCAGGTGGCCTCTCCCAGGCCTGAGCTCCCATTCTGCTCTTGACAGACTGCTGGGCTGGGGAAATCCATGTCAGGCTTACTCAGATTTCCTCGGAATGCCCAAATTAGGGCAGCCAAATCTCAGCCTCAGGAACTAGGTGATAAAACAGCTAGGAAGCTCAATAAACTCAAAACATCATCCACTGAAAATCCTGGACTCTGTGTTTCCAGGAAGGAGCCAGGAGTAGCTCTTAGCAATGGCTCAAGCTCATGGCTGGACACTGAGCAAAAGCAGGTCCTGAGCTAGATTTGTTTATTCCTACCTCAGGCAGCCTTCTCGTGTCTGAGAAGCATCAGCCCTGCTCCAAGCAGCCCCAGACACCATCACACTCACTCTGTTCCAGACACCTACAACCTCATCAGCCAACCTTGGCTCAGTGGCTAATCCCATACCTCATGCACAGCACCACAGTGTGCTGCTAAACCCCAGTAACCCTCAGACAGACATAGGCAAGGTAAAAATGTTGCTTAGAAGGGACCATTTGTGATCCCTTAGTTCAACCTCCCCTTTGCCCAACCCTCCTTCCCAGCTTGTCCCATGGTTTCCTTTGGCAGCCTCCCAGCATTTTTCCCTCAGCAGATGTCTTAGCCTGGTGCTGTGGCTCATGTTGAGTCCCACCCCATGCCTGACCCCAGGTCCATGAACCCTCTCCCCATGCTGGTCACCAGCTTGTTGGTGTCCAGGTCCTGCTGTGGCTCTGACCCCACCAGAGTTGCTGGTTAGTTTTGTTTCCCCAGGCTGGTGAAGCACCTCTCAGCCTGGGGCAGAGCAGCAAAGCTCAGCTGTAAGATCTCAGATGAAACACTCTGTGTGAGTCTGATCTCAACAGTTTTATTCTTACAGGGTCACAGAATGGGGAAAAGTGGTTCAGAAGCACACAGGATCTTCTCACTCTCTCTGCTCTCAGGAGCTGTTAGTAAATCACAACGTGCAAACTCAGGCACTCCAAAAGTTATTATGCAACACTGGCAGGTACCAACCTGCCCCAGGAGTGCCAGCCTAAGTCCTGCAGCCTTTTGCTGCAGCTCTTGGGAGCTCCATCTCTAACCACGCTCACAGATGGAGCTCTTGCTGCAGCCCTGGGCTTTGCTCTGTGCTTTCTCTGGTCGCTGCTGGCCCCATGTCACCCTCCAGAGTGCTCGAGTCCCCTCAGAGTGGTGCAGCAGTTCACAAGCCAGCTCTGGTGCTCCGGCAGCTGCTGTCGGAGGGCAGGAGGAAGCGGACAGCTGCTGGCAGCTCACTGTGCTGCAGTGGTGAGGCACTGCCTGCAGAAGGTGTGCGGCTGTCCCCTTGCTTGCCGTGCCACATCTGCTGTGGCTCGCCCGAGAGCCTGCAGCCCCGGAGCTGGTGAGGAAGCGGTTGGCAGGGCCTGTGAGACAGCTCTGTCCTCTCTGGAGCTGTTGCCTGCAGCCCCCATGGCCACGGGCAGCGCTGGGGCACAGGGCAGCTGCTCTCTGAGGCTTTTCTCTGGCTCAGGATCCTCAGCTAAGATCTGCAGGAGGGTGATGCCAGCAAAGAGGAGCAGCCACCTCTTGACTCGGTCTCTCTCCTGCCGTGGCAAATACTTTCTGCCGTGGGCTGGGTACAGAACCTTCCTGGCTTTCCTGCTTCGCCTGGGTGCCAGGCCCGGAGCTCTCCTGACATTTCGGGTGGCAACCATCAGCCTGGGCAGACTTTCTGGATTGGTTTTCAGCAGATCTGTGCTGAAGAAAATATTTTCTCCGGTGCAAGACATCATGTCCTTAGCAGCCTGTTGGGGCAGCTCTGAAAGCTGGGAGAAGCCTCTGGCAATCTCTCTTTGCTCAGAGATGGTTTTAGCTCAGAGAAGCTGGTGGAGGAAAATTGTGTTCAGGAAGAGCAGTAAGAACACCAGCAGGTTACAGCAAAAAATGCAGCACCCCAGAGCTGAACTCTTGGAGTGATTTATGCATCTTTCTGGGAAGCTCTTCTTTGATTTCTCTCCCGACTCCTACCTGTGCTATAAATACTTGCTTTGATGAGTGAAGTTGTGATGGGAGGAGCTGGGCTGACTCACAGACTGCTCTGGAATGTCTCTACCCCCAGCACCACTCTGCCCAGAGGCACTGGCTGCTAACAGGAGCCTAAGAGCAGGCTCCAAGTGTTCTCCTTCCCAGTTTTCCTCTATTACAGCTATCACAAGACTTTGCCTTGAGACATTTCAGAGAGTGTAGCCCTCACCAGAACTCACCTACAAAGAACTGAAATGCAGTCTGAGGGCAGCCATGCCCTCATCTTCCTCCCCTGCCTCCTCATCCCCCCTGCCAGTACCTCTGGCCTTGAGCTGGAGGGATGGTGCTGGGACACCTTAGTTTCTGTTATGAGTCTCTGCAACCTCAGCACTATGCCCCTGGAAATGAGCAACCTCAGCACTTGCTCTGGCAAGCTCAGTCTCAGATATGCCCAGAAAAGGGAAAAAAACCAAAACCAAAAACCCAACACTCACATTCAAATCCTTTGGGCCTTGTGATGACTAAACAGAGCCTGGAAGGGCTGAGTGCCCACAAACCTGCTGGAGTGGTCTCCAGCTCTCTGGGATCTTTGTCAGGAACTCTGAAGATTTATCTGCCAACTTCATGTGTCCTACCTGAGCAGGTGGGAATCAAAGGTGGACTTTTGTGAACAGGCTTTGGGCAACCTGTAACCAGCAACCTGTAATCAGAGGTGGTTCTGTAACCTCCTCTGGATGGCTAATGCAAAATCAAATAGAACTTGATCTAAGGCAGCCTTTAGCCACCACGAAGCAGCAAAGGGCAAAAATTCACATTTATAAACTATTCTTTGACATCTCCTCTTGCCCCTTGGGCTCCCTAACATTGCTTTGCCTTCTGCCTCTTGGAAGAATGAACTGATGCTGGCTCTAGGTCACATCAAGTCACCTGCTGTCGTGATGTCACCAGGCTTATTCCACTGGCAGCTAAGTCTTGGGCAAACCCAAAATGTAGAATCACAGAACTGTTGAGGTTAGAGGAGACCTTTGAGCTCATCAAGCCCAGGCTCTCACTCAGAGCTCACAACCCCACTGCTGCAGCTGAGCCACTGCCACTAACACCTCCCTCAGCACCACACTCCTGTGACTCCACCACCCCCCTGAACAGCCTATTCCAGTGCCTGAGAAACTTTTCTCTGAGGGAAGTTTTCCTGATATCCAACCTGAACCTCCCCAACACAACCCAAGGCTGTTCCCTCTCGTCCTGTCACTTGCAGCACATGAGCAGAGAGACTCCCACCTGGCTCCAGGTGTCTATAGAGGGTGATGAGGTCTCCCCTCTGCTTCTCTTCTGAAAACTAAACAACCTCAGTTCCCTCAGCTGTTCCTCACAAGCCTTGTGTTCAAGAAGCATAGCTCCTGGCATGGTGACTGCAGTCTGTGGAGTCCCATCTCCCTTGGAGGGCATTAGTGTGGCAATGCTGTTTGTAGCTTTGCAACCCTAATCCCCACCTGACCCAAGTGCTGGGGGCAGTGCCTCACCTCAGGACACTCACTGCTGAAAAAAGCCTTCCTCAGGGCAGCCTCTTACCCTGCCCTGCTGAGTGCTCAAACTTGAGACACAGCCAGGGCTTAAAGACAGAACTTCAGTGGTCTTCAGTCACCACTTTCCCTTCCTATAAGGCAATGTCCAGAGAGCAGGGAGACAAATTGCTTCTTCCAGAATCACCTACTCAAAGCAAGGCAACTCCTAAGAAAAGGAGGATTACATTCAACTGTCAACAACCCCATGAACAACCCAGGCTGGGAAGTCATCTAGCAGAAAAAGACCTGGCAGTGCTGGTTGACAGCTGGTTGAGGATGAAGCCAGGGTGTGCCCAGGTGGCCAAGAAGACCACCAGCATCCTGGCCTGGCTCAGCACTAGTGTGGCCACCAGAACCAGGGCAGGGATCACCCCCCCTGTACTCAGCACTAGTGAGGCCACACCTTGAGTCCTGGGGTCAGTTTTGGGCCCCTCACTCCAAGAGGGACATTGAGGAGCTGGAGCAGGTCCAGAGAAGGGCACCAAAGCTGGGGAAGGGTCTGGAGAGCAGGGCTGGGGAGGAGCAGCTGAGGCAGCTGGGGGTGTGCAGTGTGGAGCAGAGGAGGCTGAGGGCAGAGCTCATTGCTCTCTGCAGCTCTCTGAGAGGAGGCTGCAGTGAGGTGGGAGTTGGGCTCTGCTCCCCAGTCTCAGGTGATAGAAGGAGAGGAAATGGCCTAAAATTGTGCCAGGGGAGGTCTAGGTTGGAGGTGAGGAAAAATTTCTTTGCTGCAAGAATGGTCAGGGACTGGCACAGGCTGCCCAGGGAGGTGGTGGAGTCCCCATGCCTGGAGGTGTTGAAGAAACCTGTGGCCATGGCACTTGGGGCCATGGTTCAGTGGCCATGGTGGTGCTGGGTTGAGGGTTGGACTGGATGACCTTAGAGGCCTTTTCCAACTGAAACAATTCTCTGATCCTCTTTATTTCACCCAGGATCACATCCAAGCAGGGAGCCAGAGCAGTTCAGCTCCTTCCAGCTGTCCCTTCACAGCAGCTGTGTTTACCTTGCTGCAGTTAGCTCCTGAGGGACAGGAACAGAACCTGCCCAGAGGCTGCCTCTAGCCCTGGCACCTGTGGCATCAGCTCTGTTAATCACATGGAGGTTTCTCACTGAAATCCCACATCTTTCATTTTCACTGTACCTCATCCATGCCACCAGCACCCAGCTGTAGGAAGGCAAGTAATAACCCAAGCTCAAATCCAGCCCCACGAGAGGGGTCTCTGCCTGTAGGGACAAATCCTGTTCTTACTGGCACTCATCTTTACCCATTAGCTTATTGTCATGTGAGCATTACACAGAGGGTATTTATAACTCCCAGGTGAGCTTGTCCAAGCAGGTCACTGGATCCTGCTCAAGTGAGAGGTAAGATGAATCAGCACTGTAAGAAGCAGATCTTCTGCCCACCACCAGGTGTGAGGAAAGGAAAAACAATTTCTGTTGAGCTGGATCCAAAGAACTGAATTTCATCAACCCCCTCCAGCCCAGAGACTTCATCAATGGATCACCAAAGCCAAAACCTGAGCCTTAGATGCCCTAGGAGCAGCATTCAGAGGTGGAGCTGCTGGATGTTTGGCATAAGGGTGCAACCTGAAAGACCTCAGCATGGGTCACGGCAGTAAAAGAACCAGCACAGGGCAGCTTGTGCAGCTGAAGATGTCAGGAGCTGAGGACACTGGGTCACGTCAGGCCAAGGGAAAAGATTCAGTACTGTGTTCTGACCTCAAGACATGCAAGAATCTCAGGGATGTTTGTGCTAGAGATGTCTGCAGGGAGAGGCAGAAACCCTCCTTACATCATCTGGAAGAGCTGGAGCAAGCCCAAGGCACACAAACCCTGTCTCACATGGCAGAGAGAAGCAAGCACCTTGCAGCCAAGGACCAGCTTATGCTCAAAGCAAAAGCTCAGAACTGATTTTCCAAGGCCCCTGCAGCACCCAGGGAGATGGCAGGACCTCACTGAAAGCAAAGCAAGCCTGTGGCTCAGCAACCTTGATCCCACAGGAGGAACAGATGAAGTCATCTCAGGAAGGACTGGGGGGGGGGTTTGCTGAGATGGATCAGAGGCAGCATGTGAGAGTAAAGCCAAGCAGTGCCAGCTAGGAGAGGTGCAACAAGTCACAGCATCAGCTAGGCTGGACAAGCCCTTTAAAATCATTGAGTCTGATGGTCTTGGAGTTACAGCCCTGGAAAAACTTCTGGGAAACCAAGAGCCACCTTCTGAAAAAGAGGGAGCTGGGGAAGGCTGCTTGGGCATGCAGCAACAGACCCCCTGACCCCACCAGCAGCACTGCCTCCAATTCNCTTCCAACCCATCCTGTGGATCTGTGATTTCAGAAAACCAGGTCTGCAACTCCTTTTGTACCTGCACACAGCTTGGGTTGGGTGGCTCAGGGAGTTTCAGAGGACATCATCCAGCCTGGGAATAGCTTTCTACAGAAGTTTGAAGTAAATTTTGAGGAATTCTTTGCTTGGAAGGCCTAGGCAGGTACCACATGGGGCTGGTGTAAGTGAGAGTGTGTGGACAGTGCAGCACATTAAGAGGAGCAGGAGAGGAGCAAAGGTAGGGGTGAAAAGAGAGAGTCTGGCTGTAGTTAATGCTTCTCTCTCTTTGCCATATCACCTGCTGGCCACACCAATGCCCACAGGTCTCATGGGGACCAGGATCTGCTGGGCATGAGTTCTTAGGGCTGGATCCTTTATGCCCCTCTGGCAAGCTGGAGCTGATGCCAAGGATCATCGAAACACAAAAGCCATGAGGAGCTGCTGAGGTGCTCCAGGCTGCAGCAGTGAGGCTGGGAGCTGGGGGTGGGGAGGACAGAGTTCTCCCTCCAGGCACACCCCCAGGGTAAAGCCCCAGCAGGGAGATGCACCACTGGCAATGAAAGCCAAGTGCAGGCCAAGGTGTGCCCACCAGGATATCCTGTAGCTCAGAGCTGCTTTCATGGCAGCAGGAGCAAATAAAGCAGGGTCTGGCCCACAGCTGCTGGACCTCACCCTGGTTGGGTGGGAAGGTGTTGGGTGAGGGAGGTTGGGTACCATGGCATGGCAGGGGTCAGGTGGAGTTGTGGTAGCTTCCCTCAGCAGCATCAAGGAGTACAAAGCTGCAGTGGGCTGGGATGACCTGGGGGCTGCATGGGTGCCACATCCTGCCCAGGGAGCCAGGAGCATGAATGATTCAGGGAAGGTTTTCCAGGTGGCCTTTTCCCAGGCCTGGGCTCCTGGGCAGGCTTTTTGCAGGGGGTAGGGCTGGGGAAGTCCCAGGAAGACTTACTCAGACTTCCTCAAGATGATGAAATTAGAGCACCTGAATCCCAGCCCAAGGGACTGGTTGATCAAACAGCCCAGAAAGTGCAGTGTCAATAAACTCCAACCAGCAGCCACAGAAGGTTCTGGGCTGTCTGTATCCTGCAGGGACCTCTAAGTGACTCTTTGGCAGTGATCTCTACAGATGGAGGGTGAGAAGGAGCTGAGGCCAAGCCCCACACTGCAAAGCTGTACCCTGCACAGTGACCTGGGAGCCACCAACCAGCTTCATGACTGTACCTGGAGAGTATCAAACCATGCTGGAGAGGTCTGCCTCTTCTGCAGGTGCTTCTACCATGCCTTTGAGGCAGCTCAAGTTGTAGACCCTCAAATCATATCCCTTATCTGTTAACTACCTGAATCACACAGACTCACAGAAGGGCAGGGGTTGGAAGGTACCTCTGGAGATCATCAAGTCCAAACCCTTTGCCAAAGCAGTCACCTACAGAAGGTCACACAGGAGCTTGTCCAGGTGGGTTTTGAATGTCCCCAGAGACAGAGACTCCAGCACCTCTCTGGGCAGCCTGCTCCAATGCTCTGTCACACTTCAATTGAAGAAGTTTAGGTGCAGCTTCCTATGGTTAAGCTTGCAGCTGTGACCCTTTGGCCTGGCACTGGGCACCACTGAAAAAGCCTGGCCCCATCCTCCTGCCACCCACCCTTTAGGTACTGATCAGCATTGATGAGACCTGCCTCAGGCTGCTCTTTCCCAGACTAAAAAGACTAAAACTCCCCAATTCTCTCAGTCTTTCCTCCTCACAGACATGCCCCAGTCCCCTCAGCATCTTTGCAGCCCTTTGCTGTCCTTTCTCCAACAAGTCCCTGTCCTTCTGGGGAGCCCAGAACTGGACACAGCATTGCAGGAATCATAGAATCACAGAATGGTGAGGTTGGAAAGGACCTCAAAGCTCAGACAGTTCCACCCCCCTGCCATAGGCAGGGACACCTCCCACTAGAACAGGTCACTCAAGGCCTCATCCAACCTGGCCTTGGACACCTCCAGGGAGGGTGTGGAGCACAGAAGCACAGAATGTGATCAAAGATCCCATTCTGTGCTTCTGTGCTCCATAACCTCCCTGGGCAACCTGTGCCAGTGTCTCACCACCCTCACTGCAAACAACTTCCTCCTAACATCCAGTTTCAATCTCCCCTCTGCCACTTCAAACCCATTGCCCTTGTCCTGGCATTGCAAGACCTTGTCAATAGTCCCATGCCAGAAATGGAAAGCATCAAAGTGAAGCAAATGTGGTTCCAGACCAGTTCAGTTGTATGATTAACTCTTCTGTACCCTCCAGTTTCAATGCTGGCTGCTTCCCTTCTCCTCTAACTCATCCCACTAGGGAGAACAATCCACCTGGGGAGTCATTTGAGGACCTCACCACACTTTCCCAAGCTGACAGTTTTCAGATGCAGATGCCTGAAGCTTTGTACCTAAATCCAGGCATTTTAGTGACTGAAAGAAATGCATTAGAGAGGAGCAATGTTAGATTGGTGTGAGCTCTGTGAAGGCTAAGCACCACCAGCAAGGCCCAGCTGTGTGCTGGGCAGGAGAGAGGGGTAGCTGAGCCCTTGACAGGCACCAAGGGGTGACAGAAGACAAGCAAAGACTCTTGTGTGGCTCTGACTTAACCTTCTTCTGTCCCCAGGCTCAGTGTCACCAACTCTGCAGCCCCCCCAAACACTTAATNTTTGGCTTTCTCTACCACCTGGGCACACTGCTGGCTCATACCCAGCTCCTGTCTATTGCAGCCCCCAGGACCCTTTCTGCCAGCAGCTCTCCAGCCACACTGCCTCAAACCTATAGCATTGCTTGGGGTTGCTGTGACCCAAGTGCAGGACCTGGCACTTGGCCTTGTTGAATCTCATCCCATTAATGCTGCCTCATTGATCTAAGCCTATCCAAGTCCCTCTGCAGAGCCTCTCTACCCTCATTCAAATCAACACTGCCACCTAACTTGGTGCCATTGGCAAACTTACTGCTGACACTCTCAGTGCCTGAATGAAGATGTTACTGCTGCAGTTACAGCAAATCTCCTGAAGCCTAACCTGAATCTCCCTCTCTGGAGCCCCCTCCACACCTTGCTGAGAAGGACCAGGCAAAACCAAGCACCACTGCCTCCTTCCTGCAAGTCTTTTGCATACGTGAAACCTTTGATCATGCTTCACCTGAAACTTCCCCCAGGCTGCACAAGCCCTCTGCAGGAGCTCCTTTCTGCAGGGACAGGACTGGTGCTGCTCAGTGCCAAGGGCTCCTTCCCCAGGAGGCTGCCCAAACATGGCCAGAGTGCTCCTGCCTGGCCCCGCAGGCAGCCCAGCATTACTTCATGCCTTGGACATGCAGCACACCTCTGTGGGCATCTGCCTGTTTGCCTTTCTCTGCCTGTTTGCCCCGTGCAGAGCAGCAGTGCCCCTCCCCCAGGGCTTGCCTGCCTTCCAGCCCTTCACCTTCCCCATCCTGGAATGTGCCTCTGCTCACCCCCACCCTCCTCTGCAGCACCTTCTTACAGACCTTTCCTCCAGTTTCTCATCCCCAGCCTGTCTCCTGCAGTCACAGAGTCAGAGAATTGTTTGGGTGGGGAAAGGCCTCTGAGCTCATCCAGTCCAACCCTCAGCCCAGCACCACCATGGCCACTGGACCATGGCCCCAAGTGCCATGGCCACATCTTTCAAGAACACCTCCAGGCATAGGCACTCCACCACCTCCCTGGGCAGCCTCTGCCAATCCCTGACCACTGTTGCAGCAAAGAATTTTCTCCTCATCTCCAACCTAACCCTCCTCTGGCACAATTTCAGGCCATTTCCTCTCCTTCTGTCACCTGAGACTAGGGAGCAGAGCCCAACCCCCACCTGGCTGCAACCTCCTTCCAGGGAGCTGTAGAGAGCAATGAGCTCGGCTCTCAGCCTCCTCCAGACTAAACTCCCCATCCCCTCCCCATTCAATGGGCAGACAAACTCCCACCCCTGTCCTCCCCACAGCTTAGGGATGCTGAGTTTCCCCAGCTCATCCCAGTAACACTTGAATGTCCTGCCAGAGGAGGAAATGAGACTCCATGGTCATGATTTGGGAGCTGTTGGATGTTATTTCTCCCATCTTTTCTACATGCTCCTGTAGTCCCTTGTGCCTTCCTCCTCCTCCCAAGGCAGAGGCAGTGTTTGTCCTCTCTCCACCTCTCAGAGACTCACCCCATCACTGTGTGGCCTCAAAAGCAGCTGCAGATCATTCCCTCTGCACCTTCAGATGAGTTGCATCACTCACAGCTCTTGGGAAAGTTCCAACTTACCTGAGCTGCCCTTGCTCTTTTCTCCCCTCCTGCAGCCCATGGTCTTCTCCTGCTGTCACTGATGTTAACATTTGCTTTCCTGCTTGCAGCTCAGTGAAGTCCACAGGATGTGGAAAAATGAGTAGCAAAGCACTTAACCTTCTAGGGAGCACCAGGAGCTGTCCCTTGGCCTGTGTGTGTCAGGGAATATCATTAGGGATCACCAGGAGCTGTCCCTTGCCCTGTGTGTGTCAGGGAGCATCATTAAGGCTCACCAGGAGCTGTCCCTTGCCCTGTGTGTGTCAGGGAGCATCATTAAGGATCACCAGGAGCTGTCCCTTGCCCTGTGTGTGTCAGGGGATATCATTAGGTGAGCTTAGAGTTGCCTTTGCACCTCACTCTGCATCTACCTGCTCTGTCTGGGTGCTCCAGGCCAATGTCACCCATCCTCTGCAGTTCTGGGTAGAGCCATCATGACCACAGACATCAGCCAGCAAGGACCTTTTGGACTTGATGAGCTTAAATGTTTTCTTCAGTCATAGTGAATTGCAACAAGGTCCCACTGGGTGGGGAGCCTGCAGCAGAAGCAGCCCCAGCAGCAGAGGCATCAGGCAAGCCCAGCAAGGAACAGCTGAGGGAGCTGAGGTTGTTTAGTGTTCAGAATGGGAGGCTGAGAGGAGGCCTCATTGCCCTCTACAACTCCCCAAAAGGGGTTGCAGTGAGGTGGGGTTGGTCTCTCTCACATGCAACAAGTGACAGGACAAGAGGAAACAGCCTCAAGTGATGCCAGGGGAGCCTCAGGTTGGATACTAGGGAAAAAATTCTTCCCAGAAGGGGTTCTCAGGCACTGGCACAGGCTGCCCAGGGAGGTGGTGGAGTTGCCATGCCTGGAGAGGTTTAAAAGCCTCATGGCTGTGGTGCTGAGGGCTGTGGTTTAGCAGCAGTGGTTGGGCTTGAGGGTCTCAAAGGTCTCTTCCAAGCTCCACAGCTCAGTGATCCTATGATGCTGTAGTGTGTAGCTGTCTGCCCTGGCCCTGTACTGTGTCATCATCACAGCACCTTCCAGTGCTGGAAAGGAACCCCAGGGAGGCCTCATCCTCACAGACAGGATGGCCACAATGGCCAGCAGCCACCTCTGGGGATGTCTAAACAGGCTCACTCCCATCGACAGAGGCCACACAGAGCAGCTCCTTGTCAGGAATGTTTAAACACAAACCTCTTCCTGGGGGCAACTGGAGTCAAGCAGAGCTGTGCCTGCCTGCAGCTTCCTCTGCCTGGAGCTGACCATGTCCACACAGGCACTCACTTGCCCCCACCACCTCTGCACAGGCAAAACCCAGGCTCAACTTGGAGATAACCCCAGGAGGTTAATTTGTTACCAATCAGATCAGAATGAGTTAACAAGAAATACAACCAGATCTCAAAGTCACCTTCCTCACACCCTCCCTTCTCCCCAGGGTCAGCTTCACTCTGATTTTTTTCTCTTCCTTCACCCCCCCAGCAGCACAGGAGGACAGGGAGTGGGGGTTGTGGTCAGTTCATCACTCACTGTCTCTGCTGCTCCTTCCTCCTCGGGGAGTCCTTCATACTCTTCCTCTGTTGCAGTGTTGGTTCCTCCACAGGAGACAGTCCCCCACAAACTTCTCCAGTGTGAGTCTGTCCCATGAAGGAAAAAAATCCTCGTGAAGAGCCCCAGAGAGGATCCCTTCTGTGGGGTCCTTCAGCAGCAGGCTGCTCCAGCCCAGGCTTCTCTTCCAGTCACAGCCTTCTCTGGGCTCTTTATTTGGGGTGGGGCTGGAGGCTATTTCCTAACCAGTGGGAGTTGGGCACTTTTTTGCTCCAGCTTGGGGTCCTCCACAGCCTGCAGGTGGACATCTGCCCCACCCTTGAGCTCCAAGGGCTGCAGAGGCACAGCCTGCCTCATCACAGTCTTCCCAGCAGGCTGCAGAGGAGCATCTCTGTTCCAGCACCTGGAGCACCTCCTCCTCCTCCTTCCCTGACCTTGGTGCCTGCACAGGTGTTTCTCTCACATCCAACCTCTCTCTCTGCTGCAGGTTTTTCCTCTTCTTAACTAGTTCCTTGCAGAGGCACTTCCACCATCGCTAACTGGCACAGCCCTGGCCAGAGGTGAGGCCCACTTGGAGCAGCTCCTCACAAGAGCCACCCCCTGCAGTTCCCTCCTCCACAGCCAAACCCCTGCCACCCAAACCCCACAGCCCATGGAGAAGCACAGAAACATTTGGGTTGGCAAAGCCCCTCAGGAGCACCAAGTCCAACTGGTAACTCTGCTCTGCAAGGTGCAGCCCAATCCACAGCCCCAAGCACACTGCCAAACGACATCCAAAGCTGTCTAACAAAGCTGGGAATGGGCAGAT
>WBNM01011771.1:15849-30247 GCA_013399055.1 Ramphastos sulfuratus | reverse complement strand
CACTGCTCCTGATGCAGCCCGGGACTTGGTTGAGTGAAACAAAACCTCAAGGATTTTGGAGGGCTGCCTGAAAGGGTTTTGACAAATCAAAAATTGACTTCATGAAGTGTTTTATTTAAAAGAAATGCACAGAGAATCCACTTGGTTTAACATGCTCTTGTTAGCATTTTTATGAAGACATCTCTTTTTTTTTTTTTAGATAAAAGTCAGCTTTTGGCAAAAGTAGAAAAGAGCCCTGGGAGCTCATTTATTTTCATTGATTTTTCTCTGGTTTTCTTGCCAGTAGTAGCAAGCTCATGGTTTTGTAAGTACCTCTCTAAAGAAATCATTAAACAGATGAGCTGGTCAGCTGAGAGCCTCATGGGCAAGAGGGTTAGGCACAGCTCTTACACGCAGAGTAGGATACAAGGATCACTGTATCCTCTGTACTGATATTTAGCATCCTCCTTGTCTCACAACACTTCTTTGCTGAAGGCAGGCAGTCTGAAACCTGAGTCTGAAAGGCTGTTGCCTCTGATGTTGCATAGGGTTTTCTCCTGGGTGCAGAGCATAAAACTACCATTTTGGAACTGCACTTCTCCACGTTGCCTTGCTGGAATGCTGTGTGATGTTAATTGTGCTAGATAAGGAAATAATATTCCATCTTGGCAGCATTGCTAATTGTGTACATAATTTTGCTCACTCCTGTCACAAGATTGGCTTATTTTTTTTTTTTTAATTATATATGCCTGCAACTTTTGTGAGTCAAGTAGATTTAATGCTTTTCAAGATTTATTTCCAAGAAGAACAGAATCTTGCTTTAATTTTGAATGATAAATAAGTTTTCTCGATCTCGGAATGGGGACAGTAAGAAAAACATCAAATACCATGATCCTGGCAATAAAATCCCAAAAAGTTGGCAGTCGTGGGTCAGAGAAGACAAGACTTGGGAGTGAGCCAGAGCCTGCCTATGAACAGGAGTAACAGGCTGTAGACAGCTGTCTGGAATCTGTCTGGGCAGCAGGCACCCCAGGAGATGTGAGAGTCATGCATGGAAGCAGCTTTTTGCTGCTATAGGAGCTGCAACATCAGAGCTTGTTTCCACTTCAAGTGGTTCCCTGTTAGAACTGCAACAGCCAAGCTCTGCCCCTGAAGATGAAAGTTAGCTTTCCAGGCTCACAGAAGCATTAAGGTCAGAAAAAACCTCTAATATCAAGTCTAACCATCAACCCAACACCATCATGACCGTTAAACCATGTCCTGAAGTGCCATGTCTAGATGTTTTCTGAACACCTCCAGCATTGGTGGCTCCACCACTTGGTCATTCCATTCCAGTCTCTGACCACTCTTTCAGTAAAGAATTTTTTCCTAATATCCAGTCTAAGCCTCCTCTAGCACAACTGGAGGCCACTTCATCTTGTCCTGTCACTAGTTACCTGGGAGAAGAGACCAACACTTACCTCACTACAACCTCCTTTCAGGTAGTTGTAGAGAGCAATAAGGTCTTTGCTCAGTCTTCTCCAGACTAAGCAATCCCAGTCCTCTCAGACACTCCTCTTAAGACTTGTTCTCTAGATCCCTTCAACAGCTTCATTGCCCTATGCTGGACATGCACCAGCACCTCAATGTCCTTCTTGTAGTAAGGAGCCCAAAACTGAACACCAACACTGATATGAGGGCATGATCACTTCCCTACTCCAGCTGGCCACACTGTTTCTGATACAGGCCAGAATTTGGTTGGCCACCTTGGTCATCTAAACACACTGCTGGCTCACGTTCAGCTGCCTGTCAACCAGTGTCCCCAGGTCCTTTTCTGCCAGGCAGCTTTCCAGGCATTGTCCCAAACCCGTAGTGTTGCATGNTCAACCCAACACCATCATGACCGTTAAACCATGTCCTGAAGTGCCATGTCTAGATGTTTTCTGAACACCTCCAGCATTGGTGGCTCCACCACTTGGTCATTCCATTCCAGTCTCTGACCACTCTTTCAGTAAAGAATTTTTTCCTAATATCCAGTCTAAGCCTCCTCTAGCACAACTGGAGGCCACTTCATCTTGTCCTGTCACTAGTTACCTGGGAGAAGAGACCAACACTTACCTCACTACAACCTCCTTTCAGGTAGTTGTAGAGAGCAATAAGGTCTTTGCTCAGTCTTCTCCAGACTAAGCAATCCCAGTCCTCTCAGACACTCCTCTTAAGACTTGTTCTCTAGATCCCTTCAACAGCTTCATTGCCCTATGCTGGACATGCACCAGCACCTCAATGTCCTTCTTGTAGTAAGGAGCCCAAAACTGAACACCAACACTGATATGAGGGCATGATCACTTCCCTACTCCAGCTGGCCACACTGTTTCTGATACAGGCCAGAATTTGGTTGGCCACCTTGGTCATCTAAACACACTGCTGGCTCACGTTCAGCTGCCTGTCAACCAGTGTCCCCAGGTCCTTTTCTGCCAGGCAGCTTTCCAGGCATTGTCCCAAACCCGTAGTGTTGCATGAGGTTGCTGTGACTCAAGTGCAGGACCTGGCACTTGGTCTTGTTACACTTCATACAACTGACCTCAGCCTGTCCATCTATCCAATCCAGATCATGGAATGGAGTTGTATGAGCAGGAGGTTTTGTGTGTATAAAAGCAATCGGGGTAACAGCACCAATGGACCAGCTGGGGTGGATGCTGGGAGACCAGCTTCAGTGTTTTATATCTGTGTCACCCCTTCCCAGTTTCTGCAAGGAGACCCTATCATTCAGAAAACAATTATTTCTGCCAAGTCTGTGTATCAGAGTGTTTTCTGGATGTGGGAACACAGGCATCTCAGTACAAGTTTAGATCAAGCAAAGTAAATCTCATAGCTTCAACTAAAAGGAATCTGAAATGGTACAAGGGTGTATTAACAGACCCTTGCATAGCTATGGGACCCAGCAGACCACAGAACTGTGCAAAACCAAGACAAAGTAGTTCAAGGCAAGCTACTGACAGAGGGGTAAAGACAAGAAATCTGTACCTTCTGGCTTTCCTTGTTTATAAGGACTGAAATATTTCCTGAGCACACTGCTGCTTTTTGGCACAGATGCCTAGGAAGAGCTTCTTGAAAACGGCATTGAATTTGGACCTGATGGATTAGAAAGGGCCTGGCCCAGGCACCCAGAGCACTCATAAAGGAGGAAATGGGCAGGAACCAGCTCATAGGCTTGTCCCCAGGCTGGAGAGGTGAAGGGACACTTGGCTAGTCCTGCCAGCAAAAGACAGGCTGACTCCTTTCATATCACCAAGAATGATGTTCCTCAGTTTTCCAGTTCTTACCCTGTTGGCCTTGATCGAGTGACCACAGTGCCATACCTTCACTCATCCACCTCTTGCTATTTCAGCCTCTTCTTCCCTCCTTCAAGCTTCCCCTTTCCCCCTTGTGGTGAGGTGACACCTCAAATGGGGCAGGGGGTGATAAATGTAAATTGTCTCTAGAAAGTGGCTGAAGGGAGGAGCCAAAGCTGCTTTCCAACTCTTACAGAACTGATACCAGGGAAGTGGCCCAGATTGAATCTACATCTCCATAAAAGTTTGCTCTCACTGCTATTGAAACCACTGGCATGTTAAAACACCTTGTTACTAGTGGCAACCATTTTCTGCTCAACTTATTTTTGTCCTTTCAAATAGTGGGAGAGGATAAAGTAGCATTTCTTGTTTGCTTAGGAAGATCCAGTATCCTTTATGTTCCTCCCCCTCCCTGCCAATTTGGCAGACCACAGTCATGGCCAGTGATTTGTCAGCTTGGCTGCCTCTGACAGAGGGCTTTCCAGACAGCTGCCATAACCCAGTCTTTCCTTGTGCTGGTACCTGCAAGCACAGCAGAACCTGGAGCCTGTCCAAAGTGTGCAGTGTGAGCCCCATCTCTCCTGCCTTCTGTTAGCTACCCAGGCATCCTCATTTTCCCTCAGCAGAATTATTTGTCTAGCTCTGAGATAAAAACAACTCATTGTTTTTTTTTAGGGAGAGATCCTAGAGAGATGTTCTCAAGGGAAAAGACCAGTAAACAGCAGAACAAACAAACCAGAAGGGTACAATTCTATGATAAACTGATTACCTTTGAATGTACTTCTGTGGTCTGAGAATAAAATTACCAGGAGCAGAGAGCAGCAATTTTGTCTGGGGTTTTATTTTTAATTTGTATTATTTCTGGTTGTTGTTCCACTTCTTGCAGAATAGGGAAATGTTGCCCTAGGACTCACACCCCACAGGGCTTGCATCCAGTGCATCATTTGTGTGTCACTTAGTGTAGTACATCATTTAAGAAAGTTTTGGCCACTTTATAGACCAGAACCCAACATCTAAAAGTAATGCAAGAGCTGCTGGGAAACTGCACTATGAGATTATGTTGCTTATGCATGACTTCCCAGTGACCTTTTAGTTATTGCCTCTGGCAGTCTACTTCTATGAGAAAACCAGAATCTGTTTTTTAGGCATAGTTTCTAATAATTAAAAGGATTTAAAGATAGCTGTTGGAATACATTTGGCTTCTGAGCATTTGGTTTCTGTTGGAGAGCCTTATAACTAAAGCAGGTCTTTAAATATTGAAGTGGCATTACTCCCATTTCAGGTTGATATGTATTAAACCCAAGTTTTCATACAGATCAACATTTTAAAGCTTGAGCTTGTAATATTACAGAGAGCTATGGGTGCACCAAGTTTAGTTGTCAGACTTGAACACTCATAAGTGAACATTCTGATCTCTGCAAATTAACCTTTGCCCATCTTGGTGTTGTGCAGAAGATGTGAAGTCTCTCTAAGGAAATCCTAGGTCATCTCAGAGGCAGCTGGATGAAGTGCTTGAAGGTTTGCCCAGCTCCTTCTTCACTGCCATGTGCCTCTGCTGCCTGACCCTAGCTGGAGGGGTGCTGGTTGCAGTGTGCTCAAAGGATTTTTCTCTCTGAGCTCAGCCAAAATTGTTCTCATTCTAGGCCTGGCAAGATTCTATGAGGCACCCTGCAGCATGGGTCTGTGGCTTCATAAGGCACATGATTCCTAACACACTATGCTTGAAAGTTCTTCGTGTTCTCTGACCTCACCTCCAGCATTAGCTGAGGTCGTGGCATCTAGCTTCAGGACCAGAAGGAAAATTACTTTGTAAATGCAAATCTAAGTGCCAAACCTACATATCCTTAACAACTGGGGACATTCTTAAATGGCTTGAGATCTGTCACCTGGCTGGTCCTAGCTACAGGCTCCAGTTTGAGCATTGCTATGCTTGCCACATAGCTCCCTCAGAACTGGGTTCAAGGTTGGGCTAATGGGTTGAGACTCAACACCCTTGTTCTCCCCCAGGTCTTTCTGTGAGGGTGGCTGCTCCAAAGTCTTTCACTGTTGAAACTGTGTCCAGTCCAGTTTAGTTTTTCCTTAAACCTGATCCCTTACTTATTACCCAAATGCAGCATGTTATGACACCGAGCTGTGTGGCACAGTTGACTTGATAGAGGGCAGGGATTCATCCAGAGGGACCTGGACAGGCNACAAGGTCTTGCAATGACAGGACAAGGGGCAATGGGTTTAAACTGGCAGAGGGGAGACTTAGACTGGATGTTAGGAGGAAGTTGTTTGCAGTGAGGGTGGTGAGGCACTGGCACAGGTTGCCCAGGGAGGTTGTGGCTGCTCCCTCCCTGGAGGTGTTCAAGGCCAGGTTGGATGAGGCCTTGAGTGCCCTGTACTAGTGGGAGGTGTCCCTGCTTATGACAGGGGGTTGGAACTAGATGATCCTTGAGGCCCCTTCCAACCCTACCATTCTATGATTCTATGTTTATACTGAGGTGACCGCCATCTCTAGAGAAACAGCTTTTCATCCTATCACATGGAATTTTGTATGAACTATTTTATCTGTGATTTTAGAAGTCCAGTTGGGATATGTATTTTCTATTTGTCTGCCTCTCTCAGAATGTGGCCATGGGACTCATCTGTTGCCCCTGAGTCCAGATGGTGGTGACAGGGTGCAGAATACAGTGCAGACATGTCTCTCATACTCTTCTAAAAGCCTGTCCCTTAATGTATATGAATTTTTGCCTTTTCACTTCATTCTGTGCAAATGCAGTTTTGATGAGCCCTATCCCCAGGTGTTCAGAAGCAGAAAAACTGATGTAGTTTGTGGGGCTGTCCTTTTTCTTGCTTTGGCATCTCTGTGCCAACAGAACTCCTTAGCTGCCAGACTTCTTCCAGTCAAGGCAGCGCCAATATTTGTTCAGGACATTTTCTGGGTGTTGCCACACTCCTAACAACTGTTCTTAAGTAGATGTTTCACTAAATGATTCATTACTCTTGCATCCTTCTTAAGTGTTGGTCTGTAGTTATCCAGTTTTCTACATGCTTGTGTTGTGCTTTTTAAATGCCTTCTTATTTTGTCTCCTTTTCTCTCCTCAGTGTGGTATTTCCCCTTCTGTCTGTGGAAAAAGCATTAGTGTGACATGCATGGATGGCACTGGCTAGGAAAGGAGGCACAAGATCATAGAATCATAGAATGGTAAGGTTGGAAGGGACCTCAAGGATCATCTAGTTCCAACCCCCTGCCATAGGCAGGGACCCCTCCCACTAGTACAGCTCACTCAAGGCCTCGTCCAACCTGGCCTCGAACACCTCCAGGGAGGGAGCAGCCACAGCCTCCCTGGGCAACCTGTGCCAGTGCCTCACCCCCCTCACTGGGAAAAACTTCCTCCTAATGTCCAGTCTAAATCTCCCCTCTGCCAGTTTAAACCCATTACCCCTTGTCCTGTCATTGCAAGATCTTGTAAATAATCCCTCCCCAGCCTTCCTGCAGGCCCCCTTCAGATACCGGAAGGTTACTATAAGGTCCCCTCGAAGCCTTCTCTTCTCCAGGCCAAAGAGCTCCAACTCTTGTAGCCTGTCCTTATAGCAGAGCTACTCCAGCCCTCTTAGCATCTTTGTGGCCTCCTCTGGACCTGCTCCACCAGTTCAGTGTCCTTCCTGATGTTCAGGCTGTTCACCTGGTCAGAGTGCTGTCTGAGCTGAACATCAGGAAGCCACTGTGGTCACTACACAAGCTCTGGGGCTTGGGGACATTCCAAGTAGATAGAGAGGAAGGGTTTGTGACTACAACATCAGTATCCTGTAATTTATGACCAAAGGATGTGACTACACATCTCAGCCAGTTTGAGCAAAATAGAGATGTGATGGATTCAGCAGTGTCACAAACCTAAGAACACAATTGTTCTTTTCTTTCTCACTTTTCACTCCTTTTCTGTTTCCATGATCTGACCCTTGCCACCTGCTGGTGCACGTCAGCTCCTTCTGTCCTTGACCAAGGCCAAATTCCTTAGCACGAGAGATAAGGTGTCCTTGGTTGCTGACTCTTGCCTGTGTAATGCCTTAGTGGGAAGCCATTACTAGATTTGACAGAGCCAAGTCTGCCTTTCAAGGATATGTTGGGGTTTTTTTGATGCAATAATCAGGAACAAGGGAAAAACAATCCACAGGAAAAGAATCACAACAGTACAGTATCTGCCAGTGCTGGGGGTGGTGAAAGGCAGGCTCCAGCAATGATAATCCTATGAGACAGTATTGTATTTGGCAGTCAGACACTTNTTGCAGTGAGGGTGGTGAGACACTGGCACAGGTTGCCCAGGGAGGTTGTGGCTGCTCCCTCCCTGGAGGTGTTCAAGGCCAGGCTGGAGGAGGCCTTGAGTGAGCTGTGCTAGTGGGAGGTGTCCCTGCCTATGACAGGGGGTTGGAACTAGATGATCCTTGAGGTCCCTTCCAACCTTATCATTCTATGATTCTATGATTCTATGAAGTCATAGTGCATCTGCTCTGGAAATAACATAACATTAAATACAAATGGGGGGAAAAAACCAAAGTTTGGGATTTTTTTCTTTTCCACATTTGGCAAAATGTTATGCATTGTTGTTTTCTTCTATTAGGAAGTGGTTAATAAATCCCTGATTTTCTTACATTCTTACATACAGAAAATAAGGTTGTGAACTTCAGCAGGTTTGCAAGGAATTCAGAAGGCAGATAAAGGACTTTCAAACCTGCCTGTGCTGGTTTGAGACTAATTGGAATATTTTAATTAAAAAAATAAATTATAGGCTGTGAAAAGCAAACAGTGGTGATGCCTGCTTCACTCATAGGCTTGCTGAGATGTATAAGAACAAGGACACAAATATAGATAAGGGAGAGAGTCTCTCGCTCACTGGCTGGTCTGTGTCTTCTGGCCTCTCTGCTGTGTAACCCAACTAATCACTCTGAATCTACCCCCCCTTGCCATCCTCCAAACTCACCTTGCATGTAAACCAAACCCTGGGGTAAAGTAGAGGGGTGGAAAGAAGGTGGAAGGGTGGTTGGGAGCCCCTCCTGGGGACTCTGATTTCTGAGAGGGGAATTGTGATTCTGTATTACCTTTAACTTGTATATTTCTGTAAATATTCCTGTCTATAGTGTATATCTCTGCTTGTATATTGTGCTAAGCTGTAAATACAGCTTCATTCCTTAACTTCCAGCTGGCTGAGTCTAGTCTAGGTGCTTTTTTTTCACAGTGGGGGGGGGGGGGGTAACTCCCAAACCATCACACTGCCAAACTGACTTTAAAAGTCAATAAATTTCAATTTGCCCATTGAAATCCTTGTGTAACCTTGCTATGGCAACAGCACCCCTGGAGAGAATTAACGTAGAGATAGACTTGATATTACTTTGTGTCTTGTTTCAGACTGCTCAAATAACAACAGCAACAGAATGGAAGTGCCCTTTGTGCCAAGAACAATAAAGTGGATGGACAAAGTCTGAGAATTCTTGGCAACAAATACCTTCCACAAATAGGCTTTAGTATGAAGTATTTTTAGATTTGGATTCAATTTGTTGAATGTGCAAAGGATAGAGAGTGGAAGAGCAAGTCCCTGTTGCTCTTTCCTCCTTTCTGCTAAAGAGTGGAATTCATGGAAGTAGGGTCTGCATTGCATTCCAGGATAAATTTTTATTCATTTAAGTAAAAAAATCTTGTTCTTTTGTTGTTGTTTTTGTTGTTTGGTTGGTTTGCTTTGGTTATGTATTGGTTTTGATTTAATTTTCTAATTTCAGCATGGAAACTCAAAACTCAAATTGTAACATCCTGACAAATTCCAATATATGGTGAGGGACTTGCCTTGAAATCATAGAATCATAGAATGGTAAGGTTGGAAAGGACCTCAAGGATCATCTAGTCCCAACCCCCTGCCATAGGCAGGGACACCTCCCACTAGTACAGCTCACTCAAGGCCTCCTCCAACCTGGCCTTGAACACCTCCAGGGAGGGAGCAGCCACAACCTCCCTGGGCAACCTGTTCCAGTGCCTCACCACCCTCACTGTAAAGAACTCCTGAGGGTCTCCAGTTATCCAAGGAAATCATGGTGTTCTGCAATTTTGATGAAGCACAGAGCATCTTTGACAAGCAGGTCTGTGTGAGTGATCAGTATATTGCAGTCTCTTGGGCAACCATCTTGTGTCTCAAAATATTTTTTTCACAGTCTAGCACCACAATTATTATGCAAGACTAAATTTTCATTGAAAGGAGGGTGAAAAAGGTGCATGCATAACCCACACAGCTGTGGAGCATGTGAATTTGCACCTCTTCAAAAGGAAGGCAATTCTAATGTTTACTTGTTTTAAAGTCTTAGGGTTAGATCAAGCATAAGATTTTCAGGATCTGTGGTTTAGTGTTGTTTTATTTTTCATGTTGGTGGGGGGTTTTGTTGTTGGTTTTGGTTGGGTTTTTTTCATGGCATATTAAACATCTCCTCTTTCAGAAAACTAATTCTAGAGACAATTGCCACAAGCTAAAAGCTAGACTCAAGCATGCTTTCACAAGGATTTAATTCTTCTCATGTTCTAATTCTTAACCACAACACAGTCAGGATTCCTGGGTAGAAAGAAGGATGATTTTGGTTCTGTTGTGCACAGATCTCTGTTCTGCTTCCACTGAAATCAGTGATGAAAACACCTTTTAATTCAGTGCAAGCAGGGTTGAACCAGGGACTCATAACAAAGGCAGTATTGTTCCATCTTGCAGGGGCCTGGGATGCTGGTGATGTCTTTTGTCTTTGTGCTCACTTCCTCTGGCTCATTAAGGCTGTGGTTTTTGTCTTTTCATCCCCAGGGTATATGTTTGCTATTGGGTGTCAGCGATGTTTTGTGGGCTTTGGTGCCCAGTGTGCTGCAGGACAGATGTTCCAGTGATCCTTTCAAATGAAGCACCCGTTGCAGGGGACTGGGATCTCTTCTCCTAATTTAAGTGCACAAAATCTAGGGTTGGGTTTGTGCTTCGCTCTATATTAGATTTGCCTGATTTGTTGATTTTTTTTTTGCCTGATTTTTTTTTAAACACCAGCAGTAAAAGGTAACTTAAGCCTCAAGGTGCTGCCTTAAGTACCTGTGTTGCTCTCACCTTGATGTGTCATCTAAATTAGGAGGATCTCTCCTCCTAATTTGAGTGCACAAAATCTAAGGTTGGGTTTGTGCTTCACTCTATATTAGATCTGCCTGATTTATTGATTCATTTTGCCTGATATTTTAAAAACACCAGCAGTAAAAGGTAACTTAAGCCTCAAGGTGCTGCCTTAAGTACCTGTGTTGCTCTTGTCTTGATGTGTCTATCAGCAGTGTCTATCTAAATTAGGAGGATCTCTCCTCCTAATTTAAGTGCACAAAACCTAAGGTTGGGTTTGTGTTTCACTCTATATTAGATTTGCCTGATTTGTTGATTAATTTTGCCTGATTTTTTTTTTAAAACACCATCAGTAAAAGGTAACTTAAGCCTCAAGGTGCTGCCTTAAGTACCTGTGTTGCTCTTGTCTTGATGTGTCTATCAGCAGTGTGTTTCCTTCATGCAGTCTGTCAGCAGGCTTGATTTCCTGTGCTGTAGAGGTAGTAAAATAGCATGAAGAGAGACTAGGAAATGGAGAATTATGTCAGGTATCAAGACCTCAGTCTTGTAAGAGGTCCTTGGAGGAGCACTGATCTGTCACTCTGCAGACCAGATAAAAGCATAACACCCTGAATAAGTAGGTGCAAGCAAGTCACAGAGAGTGCTCAGGCAACTGCAGTGGAGAGAGAGGACAGACAATGTTAAGAGGATGGTGTGTATTTTTGTGAGCATATTCCTAAGCTTTCAAAATGCCTCTTTTTAATTTTTGGTATGTAATTTTGCAGGCTAAACTATCCCAATTAATTACCACCTATTTTCATTCTTTATAATTACTGTAAGGGTTAGAGAGACGTAGTAATCAAAATTAGATTCTATTCTCATGCTCGAGTAGGTGTTTAGATTAGTTCTACCTGAACTGGATGAACTATGGTGGTTTTATGAAGCCATCTGCTAAAATTTCCCAACTGGGCATTTTAAAAAGAGGAATCTGAAACATCAAATGTGCTAGTCATCCCCTGATGAAGAGACCTTTCCCTGCAGGGAAATCTGCATTTATTGTGGTTCATTTCACATTTCAAAAGCACTCCAGCTATAAATTGCTTGTATTTCAGAGGCTCTCAGAAGTGGCAAGTAGTTTGCTGAAGTGTCACTGTTGGCTGGGTGCTCCTGCTGCTAGTGGAAGATCAAAAAAACACCTCTTTTGGTACTTTCAGGTTAGAAATCAATTTGTATATTTTGTTCCAAATTTTCCTGTCTTAGCTGTGTGGCGGTCAAGGAAGTCTTGACCCTGGATGACTCCGGCTCCCACTAGAGCCATTGAGTAGGTATGGCTGTGGATTGTGCCAGTTTGCTCTCCTGGCTGGGTTCAGGTATACAAGACCAGCCCTTTGCAGCCCAGCCCCTGGTCCCTGAGGATGTGGGATGAGGCTGGAACATCTCCACATCTTGAGAAGCCCTCCCAGAAGCAGTGCAGGTACCACTGCTCATACCTCATGTGGAGGAAGGTCCAAAGTATACCTAAAATACGTATCCAAGACATGTCCTAAACATCTACTTGAATACCCACCTTGCCCTCCCCCCTTTGTCTGCAGCAAAGCAGACAAAAGCCTTGGCGCCTCTCAGTCTACCACAGAGACACCATTTTTGGCCTTATTCTGCACCCTGCTTTGTTTTCGGTAAACAGAGGTGAGGATGCTGGGCATGTACATCTCCCTTTTTTGGTGATATAACTTAGGATTGGTTCCAGGGGTGTTTTTATCTGTTGCTGTTGGTCAAAGACACTCCTCAAAATGCTTAAAACCCGAGCCAACTGGTTGGTTTGCTGCTGCTGCTGCTGCCTTTGTTTTGTCGGCTGTTTGCCTTGCGTTCTTCGCACCGCGCCTAGCTGGGGACTTGCTTCCCGCACGCACGGCAGACCTGACCCTGCCTGTCTGCCCCACTGAGCCAAGGGACTGAAGCAGCTTGCCCGGCGCTGGGATACAGCTGCCTGCTTGAGCTCAGCCCAGCCTGAGTCCGATTGACTCTGGCCGAGTCTAGGTGACGACCTAGCGACGACTTGCGACACCGGGACCCGCCGGCCTGCCGCTCCAGCCCGTAAACCTGGGTCCTGCTTCGCCCAGATGGCTGCCTGCTCCGATGCCCTCCTGAGAGCCACAGAGGGTTTGCCTCGTGTCCATGGATCTTCTCAACACAACCTGCTCCATTGGAGCTAGGCAAGCAGCAAAACCCCACCGCNTTCCTTCCTTCCTTCCTTCCTTCCTTCCTTCCTTCCTTCCTTCCTTCCTCTTTCTCTCTCTCTCTTTCTTTCTCTCTCTCTCTCTCTTTCTCTCTCTCTCTTTCTCTCTCTTCCTTCCTCATTACAATTCACTTCTAACCCAGATTCAAACCCCTCCTTAACACCTTGCCTCTTCTGCAGCAAGTCTAACTCCAAGGTCAGCAACAACCACACTCTCCTTTTAAGCTGCCAGCATTGCAACGCCTGTGTTTTGTATCCTGCCTTGGGAAAGTTGGAGGAAGCAGTGTGAAGCCCATGTTTATAAAAGGATGTGAGATATAAACTAACACTCTTTTTCTGATATCTGAAGATTTATCTCTCAGTAAAATTCCTCAAGGGAAAGCTGCAGAAATTCAACATCAGTGTTAAATGAGAACCATAAACTCCGATTTATCTGAATTTACATATGGTAGAGGGGAGTGGTATGATAGAAGAGAAATGTAACTATACATCCCTCTCTGCAAATATAAACACAGTTTTGTCTGTGTTTATGCTAGACTATCTACAAATGCATTGTAGTACAGAAAAGGGATACTTGGACCCTCAACCACAGCTCTATGCCAGGCCTAAGCACTTTGGCAAACGGTGCTATAGCATACAGAGTAACACAGACCACTCTGAAGATGAGAGCAGGAGTTATGACTGTGACATGGAAGGCAAATTCAGGGCAGGACTTTGAGTGGGAAGAGCTTTAGTCAGAGACAGGAGATAAGCAGTTAGGGTGCAGGGCACACAACTATTTTGAAGAAGGAAACACTGCCTCAGCAGCAAGGATGAGTAAACAGGATAATTACCAGGAATTTACAGAAGTATTTGTGTCATCATGGAATGACCTTTGTTTGAGCAGAGAAGGTGATTGAGGAGCCAGAAATAAGCTCCAGGTTAAGAGCTGTAGAGGCAGCAGATACGTTGGAGCTTTAATAGCTATGGAGAAAGAAGGAAAATATTAATTCAGTTTTGAGATATCAGGAGACTTTGCAGGAGAGGAGAGCAAGGAAAAGCTGGGATCTGTCTGCTCACTTGATAATTATAACAGGAAAAAGATGTAGACCTTTTTATAGTAGGTTTTTAAGGAAAGCAGTTTAGCACCTCCATCAAAGATAGCCCTGAAGGAGAAGTCAAGACAAAGAGAAAAACAGGAAGAAAATCTCAGTGAGCAACAGCAGGATACACCTGACTGTTAAAGGCAAGGGAGAAGTAGGGAAATATGGAAAAGAGCGAGCTGGAGGGACTGCTTCAGTGCCCCAGAGAGGGAGAAGGTGGTAAGAGAAAGAAAAGGAAATCAAAATACTGGAAACAGAAACCTCGAGGTTTTGGGAAGCCTGGGTTTGAGGGGGAGGAGGGAGAGCAAGCAGCAAGCAGAAAAGGAGGTGGAGCTGAGCAAGCAGTTAAAGCCTCCTATGCTCTCAGGGAGAAGGAATGAAACCCAAGAAACAAAATGGTGAGTGAGAGGCTGGGCAAGGGAGGACTGCAGACACGAGAATTACAGCTGGAGTGGAGGACTGCACTGGGAAGGGAGCAGGAGAGAGGTTTGGTAATGCATCCTCACACAAAGCTTCCTGCCTTTGTGTTTGAACGTGCCCATTTCTGTCAATTTAACAAATTAAGCAGTTGATCTCCTTATTCAGGTGGTGGATGAGTGCTGATACATAACCCTCAGGAGCACATAGAGCCTATAAGAAGAACTGTCAGTGGCCAACATTTTAAAAAATTGCTTAAAAAAGCACTATGGTCCCAAATATATATTTTTTGGG
>WBNM01011771.1:0-10165 GCA_013399055.1 Ramphastos sulfuratus | reverse complement strand
TTAGTGATTACAAGAGGCTTTAAGGATTTACTCACAAAATAGTATCAGACAGTACCCAAAGCATGTGGAGAGGTTACTGTCAGTGGTCTTAAAGCCGTTAGAGGCTTTGGAGTTTTCCCAGGCTCTTTTCTCAGGCAGCTGGAGTCTGGCACAGTCTCTGCCCTCGTTCCTCTTGACTCCTGATTCAGTAGAAGCCTTACAGAGGGGCAGGCAGGATGCAATGCCATGTGCAGGCTTGGCACAATGTCATGCTGGCTGTGCAGGCCGATTGTCTGCAGGCATTCAGAGCCTATTGCTGGTAGTGGAGTTCCACACAGTTCAGGATGCAATGAGGCAGCAGCAGCACACATGAATACAACGGCAGAGAGCAGGTTGTGCAACCTGCTCATCCCTTTTTATCAATACAGCCTGAGATTAACGGGGCTGTGGACATAGATTAGCCAATCAGGATGGCACTTTGCCAAGCCTGACCGTATTAGGTGAAGCCATAGGCTTGCTTTACCCAGATTTGGGCAGAGCACAGGCCTTGCACAAGGCAACCCTGTGTACCTTGTTTACCGCAGGACGCAAAACAAGTCTGGGCAAGCCAGAGTCCTTAGACTCAGTGGCTCCAGGTTCTTTGTCCTCTTTCTCATGGTTGCTTCTCCCCATAGCAGAAGGGGGAAGAGCAGAAAAACATGTCTGGGCAAGCCAGGATATATATAAGCCTATTTTGGCCTGCTTAGGGATACCATGACAACTGTGTCTTTTGAAAGCTTGTATTACTCTCAACTTGTGTGATTTGATTCTTGATAGCTCAAGCATTTGTCTTGACTATGCAAACCAAATTATTAATGTTTCAGCTAGGGGTCATTAGCAAACTTTATTAACTCTGAAGGAGGCTAGTCATTGTGCAAGATTCAAGTCATTCATCCACACCAGATCTTTCCCCATCTTTCCTTTATTATTACTTTCATAAACTGCTCCTTCTGTTACTAATATACATAATTTTCTTACTGAGCATGTATCAGAACAAATAATTCAATAATATTTAATGGCATTTTCCAATTTTTGTCTTCATTGAGGCATTCAGCTGGGATCTGAATACTTCCACAGTTAATGCAGTGAGTACAGTAAATGCTGAAGCCTGAATAGGCAAAGAATAGGTTGCTGAGTGTGCTGATTTGAGGCTAATTGGAATATTTTAATGGAGAAATTATATTATAGGTTATGAAAAGCAAACAATGGTGATGTCTACTTCACTCGTAGGCTTGCTGAGATGTATAAGACTAAGAACACAAATATAGATGAGACACTCTCACAGGCTCGAAGAGTCTTAGTCTCTAGCTTTTTGTCTTCTCCTCTCTGCTGAGTAACCTAACTAACCACTCTACTTCTAACCCCCTTGGCCGATCCTCCAAACTCATCTTGCGCATAAGCCAGACCCTGGGGTAAGGTAGAGGTGTGGGAAGAAGGTGGAAAAGGGTGGTTGGGAGCCCCTCCCTGGGGACTCTGATTTCTGGGAGGGGGATTGTGTTTCTGTATTACCTTTAACTTGTATATTTCTGTAAATATTCCTGTCTATTGTGTGTAACTCTGCTTGTGCTNGCCTCTCACCAGCCTCGTTGCCCTTCTCTGGACACGCTCAAGCACCTCAATGTCCCTCTTAAATTGAGGGGCCCAGAACTGGACACAGCAGTGTCTAAGTTGTTAGGAGACAGCAGAAGCAACTGTATCCCCAGCAGTCACTGTCTTTGGGCATTCAAGGAGGATATTGATGTCTCAGAGGACTGGAAAAGGTATACACACACATTTAAATATATTCAGAAAGAGAAGGAAAAAATTTCTCAGGAATTTTAGACTAGTATGTGAAAATACTGGGAAAACTAAGAACACAGAAAAAGAAAAGTAATAGCCAGCACATATCTGTCAAGAACATGTAATGTTAGGTGCATTTCATCTTTTTCTGAAAACCAGCTAACAACTGTATGGATTAAAAGCAAGCAATTGACTTCACTTGTAACAACTTCCCACAGATCCATTCAAACTGAACAGACATCTGACAGCCCTTGTCTTTTCCTTGTATCAACAGGAAAGTACACACCCTCCCTCCATCCTGTCAGGCCATGACAATATGTAGTGTATGGTTTGGTCATTTCCCCAGCGTCCTCAGATCCCCTTCACATTTAGATGGAGCTCTTTTTATGGCTGAAGCATTTTTTGGTCTACCTTCTGAGCTTGGAAGTTAGCTTGACATACACCTTTCATTCGTTCTCCCCACTTTTGCACCTTTCTCCCTGAAAGAAGATGAGGCATTTTTATTTAATCTTTGATATTCTGACCCCTGGAGTTGCTGACCCTCCAGTCTGCCCTGAGACTTGGTGCATATGGACACAGTCTGGTTTTTGAAGTTCCCTTTTGAAGTCCAGACTTGGTGACCGTACACAGAGCAGGAGGATATGTGCTCATCCTCTGGGATGCACAGTGTAGACATACAACCCATTTGCTGTAGGTAGACCTCCAACAATGTCAAGAGTTTTACACTGGGATTCAAAACCAGGAGAAGAAAGTCTGCAAGAATTTTTCCTCATTAAATTTTTCTGTTTTAACAGGGCCTTGGGCTTTGAATTTATAGCCCAGTCCACATCATCATCAAAGATAACATCTGTAGGAGTAAGCTAAACAGGGTCTGAGTACAGACTTGAGCATTTCCCTGCAACAATCCCAGTTATTTAACTGTGTTGTAACCTGGGTCAGTTAGCATTCCCCTGATATTTCTTCCAGCTGTCTGAAATTGTTCCCTTTGTGAACTGTGGATGGGAAAGAAGGAGTTTAGCCCAATGGATGTGCCACAATATCTGTCCTTGAGGTGAAAGAACAAGCTGCAACCCAGTTTATTTAGCAGTATTAACAAAGAGACTGCCTTTTAGGGTAATGAAAGGACTTGCCCATAAGAGGTCTTTGAGTTGAACTCCATCACAGCACAACCCTGCTCCAGATTTCCTGGCCCCAAATGGCCACTAGTGATGCTCATCATCAGTATTCCATCTCTCAGAGATGCTCACTGAGATAAAAGTACTCAATCAAGGAATCAAAACTAAAGGTTAAGGACAAATAACCCCCAGTGACATTAAAACATGAGGAATGCAGGCAAAATAGATGCAAATAGGGATCATGTTTCTCCATTTCCCTTGCCAACATCAACTAAAGTAGCTATTTAGGTTCATCAGGCTGGCATCTCTCTGCAAGGTCGTTGTGCAGCTACTCAGCTCCTCAGATCTCTTGGAGAACAAGCAGAAAGCTAAAGACAGTCTAGTCCCTGCACTTCACAGGGGCAAATCTGAATAGGGGTCTGATCTCTGAGATGTCAAGGGCAGATGTACTCTACAGCTCACCTGGGATGTAGTTCAACTATCAGCCTGCCCATCTTGTTGATACAGTTATTTGACTGCAAATAATACTTCATGATGCCAGTTCCTCAGGAATACATCCCCTCCATATGACAGGCTCTACTTTTCTGTAGGAGCAAATTGGTTGTCATGCCATGTCAGTATTCTTCACATTTCCCCCTGTCATGGTTTATTTTTCCTTCTCTGTTGGGGTGAGGGCCCTTGCTCAAAAGATCTGCAGACCCAGAGCCTTTGGTGGCCCTAGGAAAGGGCTAGCCTACAAATTTCAGTGATTTAGCTCCAGGAGCAGTGAGGAAGTTCTCTTAATGCTACTGAAGAAGCTGAGGATGCTCAGATTCCTTTATCATGCAGAGAAGGCATAATTTGGAATTCTGTGTGACGTATCTGAAGGGGGCCTAAAGGAAGGCTGGGGAGGGACTATTTACAAGGTCTTGCAATGACAGGACGAGGGGCAGTGGGTTTAAACTGGCAGAGGGGAGATTGAAACTGGATGTTAGGAGGAAGTTCTTTACAGTGAGGGTGGTGAGGCACTGGCACAGGTTGCCCAGGGAGGTTGTGGCTGCTCCCTGCCTGGAGGTGTTCAAGGCCAGGCTGGACGAGGCCTTGAGTGAGCTGTACTAGTGGGAGGTGTCCCTGCCTATGGCAGGGAATTGGAACTAGATGATCCTTGAGGTCCCTTCCAACCTCACCATTCTATGATTCTATGAACTTATATTTCATAGCAGGAAGACCTATTTTTTGATTTACCTTGATCAGGAGATCAAGTTTTGCTTGGTAGTTTTAATAGATCTGGCTCACCTTGCTAGAAATTGATTCTGCTCATCTGAAATGAACAGCCTGGACTGAAAGACAAGAAGTTGTCCATTAGTATGGGTAAAGCCAAATTTTGCAACTTGGAATTCCTTTCAGGCCTTCTCAGAGCCTTGTGTCCCTTCAGAGTATTGAAAAGTGACTTTTCCTTTAGCAAGGACATGCTGAGATCCCTGTTCACTTGAAGCAATCTGAATACCTGGGAACCACTGTCAGTGGTTCCCAAGGACCATGTGGATCCTCTTCAGGACATGCTAATCCATATTTAAATTGAGTTTCTTTTCTCCTTTTCCTCTTCACAGCAGTCTAGTAAGCATCTCCATGAATTCAGACTGAAAGAACCTGTGGGTTTATGAATGCATACTAGTTTTTATTTTGGTTTGGAATACCCCAGCAGATACTGATAATATTGGTAAAGTTCCCAGCATCAAATGCTTATGAGGCACATCCTTCCAAAAACTGGGTATGCCTGTGCACAGCATTCTCAGAGAAACATCACTGAGTCAAAGAAACAACAGTGACTTCAGCAAGGATTTGGTGGTGCTCAAAAGGTCCCTTCCAACCTCACCATTCTATGGAAACCAAAACCAAACAAAAAACCAAACAAAACCAAACCCCAACAACAACAACAACAGAAAAAAGAAAAAAAAAAAGAAAAAAGAAAAAAAAATGGACTAAATAGGTTGCATATCTGCTAGAAAACTGCTCAAAGGGTGGTTATTAGATGTCTGTGTTCAGACTTGAAGGGCTTACTGAATAGATTCCCTATGGATCAGCCCCAGACCAAGCAGAAGCCAGCCAAGTATCCATTAATGGTGCTGAGAGGAGAATAGACAATGCTTTCTCTGGTGTTGTGGATGATCAAAGCTGGGGGTGGAGAGAAAAGAAAACCTTTTGAAAGGCAAAATTAGAATTGCAAAGTTCCTGAGGAATCACAGCAAGAAAAACCTGGAAAAAAAAAAATATAGTGAATATTCACTTAAGGACAGAGGCAAATTATTATGTACTGGTAGTAACAGGCAACTACACAAATACAAATTAGATAACTGCCTGAGCAGCAGATCTGTAGAGATGAAGCTGGTGATTAAAGCTGAATATGAATATGAATATGAATATGAAGGCATGGTGCTGCTGTGAAAGAAGACAGATGTCACACTCAGATACAGGAAAAGGTGTCCTAAGTAGGGTGCAGTTGGGGGGGGGGGGGAGGGGTGTGTGTGTGTCTCCACTTTATTTATTCCTTCATGACTTCTGAAATTTGGAGCACTTTAGAGCACCACACTTCAAAATTCCAATAGGACCGTGCCTACAGGGTTAGAAACAAAGTGAAAGGTACTCAAAAAGCTATTAGGAGCTGAGAGGTTTACAGGTGCCTGTCTTCATCCTGTGTTAGACATTTAAACTAGAGGCTTATGTGGCAAGCCTCCTTGGCTCCATGCACAGCCAACTGAAACATTTCTGGTGGTTGATTCAGTCGGACTAACACCTGAGTTGCCTGCTTGTGTTGCCAACAGCAGGGCTTATGGGAGACTTGGTTTCAGGTTGGGAGCTTCAGCCAGCTGGCCAGGTGGTGTGAGGCACATGGGTGATGCTGAAGGCACTGTCATGAGCAAGAACCAATGAACCTACTTAGCTAAAGGAAGAGCACAGCAAATTGTTAAGGAGGGTGGTAACTACAATAAGTAATATTGTCCTAGGATGGTGAGAAAATGTTTGCAACAACCAAGTTTCTTCAGTGCTACACAGGACTGTAATATGTTCCAGGAACCTCATTTTGGGACCTTAGTTTTGCTTGGCCTTAATTGGGCTGATATGTAATTTTTGCAGATTTTGTTGTGTTTAAAAAAAAATGATTTCATTTAAGGAAAACAAACACTTGGTGAAGCTGTGGGCAAATCTTGCCATTTTACTGATCTGAAAGTGACAGAAAATAAAAGGCCAGCCTGTCCTGGGAAGTGGTGCTTTGACTCATCTCTGCTTCCTGTAAATCCTTATCTCCTCTCTTTGGTTTCAGACCCCCAATTGGAACTACTACCTCCAAGTGACCCCATTTGGTCAGACTGATCCTTCCTGCATGGTTCAGAGGGCTGGAACATTTTTTTTTTTTTCTACTAGGTTCCTAAGGAATTTAAATCATAGAATCATAGAATGGTAAGTTTGGAGGGGACCTCAAAGATCATCTAGTTCCAACCCCCTAGGGACACCTCCCACTAGAACAGGTCCCTCAAGGCCTCGACCAACCTGGCCTTGAACACCTCCAGGGAGGGAGCAGCCACAACCTCCCTGGGCAACCTGTGCCAGTGCCTCACCACCCTCACTGGAAAGAACTTCCTCAAGCAGGAGTCTCATTGACTTGGCTTTCAGCTTTGTGTCAGGCTTTAAAGTGGGGATTCATTCATATGAGGAAAGGGCTCCATGTCCTTTCTGAACTGGAGAATCCCCTGTTCATCACACAGGAGCAAAGAAATAACTTTCCAGCTCTCTGAGCTGTGTTTTTAGCATCTCTTCATCTTACCCTTCTTTTCTGTTTCATAAACCTCATCTTCACTCACAAGCCTTTCCTCAAGACCAATGCTGCTTCTCATTTCTCATCTGGCCTGGAAAAACTCCACCATCCATCATTTTCTATCCACTGTCCCCTGTTCTACTGTCATATCTTCCAGCAAACCCTTGTGAGTATCAGCCCATGGATGGCACTGATAAGGGGAGCTCCTAAAAGCCACCTCCACGAGTCTCTCTGTGCCTCACCACCTGGTAACAGCCACATCAGGACCATTTGTCCTTGTACTCCTCTGTTAGTCAATACTTTCTAGTCATACAATACTTTGTATGGGGTACTGTATTTAAATGCTGAATTGCTTAAAGCACACCCTGTCCTTTCCTCCTGTGATTGCACAGTGCCTCATATAATAGGGTATTGCCTCATGTCTTGTGCTGTTAGGCACAGATGCAAAGCAAATAAATAATCCTGATGCTAACAAGAGCCTTTCCTTATTTCCTGCTTTGTCTTTATTTTCATAATTTCTTTTATCTTCACTGTTACAGCTATGCTTATTTCACTTAAATAAAAGAACCACTCAAACACAGCTCAAATATTCACTCATTGCAAAGCTGAAAATACTGAATACCAAATCAAGCAACATTTATCTTGGTGGGGGCTGCTGCTGTTTGGCAAAGTATTTCTGTCTCAGCAGAAGCCTGTGTTTACTATTGAAGTCAACCCTTAGTTCATGTGATTTGCTGTTTAGTTTGATCAGCACCTAAAAGAACAGCTCTTTTTTTATTAAAAAAGTAAAGTAGCTTACACCTTTCTTTTTGATCACTTTAAGAACTGCTACTGAATAATTAATGTTCCTAGAAAACATCCTCACTTCCCCACAGATGCACTGCTAAGCATGGCACACAACACTTCAGGCATTTACAGCTGCAGCTGAATAAAAACCTATTTAAAAAAAAATTACTACAAATAGCAAATTTGCTCCCAAGTGCTTAGTTATTCCAAATTATTTGTATCTCTGAGAAGAAAAAGTGCCAAGTGGTTTNGTGGCCCCGCTCTGGACCCTCTCCCACTAGATGCTGTAAGAGAGAAGATATCCACAATTTATGCAATATTCCATGATCAGGGATATCTGAGTACCAGAAGACTTGCAAGTAATCCTCATTTCTTCATGTGGGACCTGAATCCTGCTTCCCCAGAGAGTGCGCTGAGCAGCAGCCTGAGTGGTATTCATGGAAAACAGATGACAACAAAGTTCTTCTGAAGCCCTACTCATGATGGTAACATCCCCTGCTAATTTTGCTGTCTTTCTGCTTAAGGGATAGAAGAGACAGGCATAGACACTGTATCAAGATAAGAATAGTTAATAAAAATAGATTTTTTTTGTGTCTATTTTTTTTCTTTTTTAGCAAAGCCTGTTACTAAAAGCTTGTACTTACCTAATCAAGAAAAAAGACATAGAATTTAAAGTATAAGATAGACATTAAGCCATGGAAAATTTGAGCTTCTGGAGTGCTTGGGCAGGAGTCTGATGGAAAAGAAGACAATGGAAAGGACTGGATTTTTGTATGAGCAATTTGGTCTTTTTTGGCATGCTCACTGTGTCTCAGAGAATTAATGAGCCTGTAAATAAGCCACTGAAATGGTAAGAGTTATCTACATATTCCATTTATTTTATTACAGCTGGCTAATCTCGCACAGATTTCCTGATTTGACAAAACAAATCATCGTATCTTGATTTTTGTGTGCTTATTTTAAACTGCAATTAACTATGCATTATACATGTAAATTGCAATGGAGAAGTCTCAAAGAGTAGATGAGGATGGGGCTACAGTCCAAAAAAAAAAAAAAACAAAACAAAAAACCAGTGTAGAAAGCTATTGCTGAATTCCTGCCTGGGTGTGACAAAGGGACCAGTTGGTGTCAAGGAAAGAAAATAGCTACTCTATTACAAGCCAGCCCCTGCCAGTGAGTTCTCAGATACACGATGAGAATGCAAAGGAAAGGATAGTGAGTAACCTAACAGGCCACATCTGTCAGAACCTCCTGCTCAGTGTGTCTCTTCTGGATGAGTCCTGCTGTCATACAGTTTGGCTGCTTTCATGGCTCAGAATGCAGAAAAGACACCCCAGAAGCTGGAGGGGGAGTGTAAATGTTGATGTTTCCTCTTGGGAAGGCCACAGTGTTACATAGACTAGTTATCATGTTCATGAAAGAAAAGAGATGCCTGAAAGGTGAAGTACAACTACTCACTGGATTCAGGCTGACAAAATTTGGGACATTGTCCCTCAGTCCGGATCTATGATTTAACTCTGGAGCTAAATGGAACAGGACATAAATAATGTTTTCTATGTGCTGAAGTTCAATGACAAACCAGCTCTATGACAACAGAAACCTTTAAACACAATTACTCCAATGCCTTAACACAAACTTACACTCTTGTTCATGTTCTTGGCCATGCTAAGTTGTCTCAAATCCTATTGCAAATCAAGTCATACTCCCCCCCCGACCTCTCCTACTCTGATCTCTCACATCTCCCAGCACACACATTTGATAGCCAGGCAATAAACTATCTCTGGGAACTCATAAGGCTTGAAACAACTGCTCTGTTCTCCAAAAAGAATTACTCTCCCACCTCCCACAGGTCTGCCTTGGGAGTGAGACACCAGCAGCAAAACCTGGAGTGAGATGACTGCAACCTGTTCTCTCTCCCCCTCCTCTTAGGACACCAAAAGTGGCCAAAAAAGAGAATAACGTCCCAAAAATAGTTTGTTTTATGGGAAGGATTTTTAAAAAAAAATAAAAATTGACTAGTCCAAACCTCTGTGCTAAGGCAATTAAGTTGTCTTTGTTCTTTGCCTGAGACAAGGTTGCTTTTTTTCCTCCTCTCTTGTTAAAAACCTTCAGTGAAGGATATACTTTCACATTCAAGACAAAACCAGAAAATTCCTCTCTTTTATCTTCCCACCACCATCTGTTCTCATTTCTTTCTCTTTGTCTTATTTTTACATATTTATTTATTGAGTTTTGAAAGAGATTTGAGTGGTGTGTCCTCCAATAACTGCCTATGATCTTCTGTGTAGCTATGGAAAACCATACATTAATATGCCTTAGGAGCTGAAGGAATAGGCACCTCAGCACACACACAATAGAGATGTAAACAGGCATGATGGAACTTGCAAAAGTTCTTAGTGTAATTATTACAGCCTTGTGACTGTATACCTGTATGATGAACACTGTTTGAACACAGTTAAATGCAAATACTTAATGAGTTAAGAAAAAGCTCTTATTTTTTGGAAATGGACTCTACTGGGTTATGTCCCAGTTTAGGGCCACGAGCAACCTGGGGCTGGAGGACAGAAATTATGTATACTCCATTCAGGGAGTAAAANATAAGTTCATGGGACCAAATGGGATCCATTCTAGGGTGATGAGAAAGCTGGCAAATGAGCTGGCCGAGCTGCTCTCC
>WBNM01011770.1:0-17506 GCA_013399055.1 Ramphastos sulfuratus | reverse complement strand
GAAGATGCACAACTGGGATTTCTCAGCCCTGTGTTGTATGTGTTACTTTTCCCTTCACTTTTGTGTTGGAGGAACAGGCAGTTTTGCCCTTGGGCTAAACCATTACAAGTGTGAATCTAACAACGCATGTGCTAAATTTTTGTAAATGTATCTTCCCACCTGTGGATTTTCACAAATGTAGTGTAAACTGTTTTTCTATTTTTTTTCTGTTTTAACTGGAGTTTTGTCCAGGACTTAACTGTGAATTTGTGACATCCCGGCAGCTCACAGAAGCTTGAAATCTGCGAACTCTCCAGGTGGTGGCACACTAGCCCCGTTTTTCTCTACGCCAAAAAATCCCAGTCCTGAGAAATCTAGGGGAAACAAACGTTTTGTTTCATATAATTTGATCCATTAGCAAATAAGCATTTAAACTTCATTTTTAAAAGAGTCACACTGGAAATGATTTATTAGTAAAACAAACAAGGACTTCTCACTCTAGTCACCTATGGTACCTAATTTCTTTTCATTTTTCTTTTTGTTTTTTAAATACTCTGTCATTCTGTTTATTATCTCCTGCATTATTTAGTCATGTTAAAATATGAAGTGACAAAGAATAGAGGCAAAGGTCTCCTGCTTGCAAGGAACAGTGGATAAATATATTTGTTTGTACTACTGGATTGCAGTTCCACTAGAAGGAACACTTGACATTTTGATGAATACCTCCAGGGAAAAAAGATACTAACTTCAGAACTCAGTTTTAATTATACTAAGGAGATTACATTATTCAAAAGCATCCCATTGGTAAGGTGCAGCATTTCCTGAAACAGTTTAATGGGAAATACCACATTAATCAGTTCAGTATGTCATGTAAATGGCTTAATGGGAAGAAGTTAAAAACATTGTACAGCATTGTACTGTCCAGGAGAAACTGCTGGAAGCCAGAACACGGGTTTTGAGAAAGGCATCCTTAGAAATCACTTATCATTTGTTCACTATCAGCTTGGCCACAAGTGCTTAGTGGGGTTGTACAGGCAATAATACATGTCTTATGTTAGCTACTACTGAGTAAAGACTTGGTTGATAAATGAGAGGGATGTCTGCTGTATTTTCATATAAGTTTAAACTGGGAAAGATTGCAGATATTTTAGATGGCAGGGCTAGCATTCAAAAGGATCTCAATGGACTGAACAGACAGTAAATGGACTGAAATAAAAAGACTGCTATTCAGTGAGGATAAGTGCAAGTCTCTACCCTTTGACTGAAGAAATGAACTGCAGCGCTGTAAGGGGAGAGGGTAAGAAGAGAGCCAGCAGTACCGCAGATAAGGATCAGCAGCTTTCAGCAGGTCACACACCGAACACAAATTAACGGCATCATGATGCTGTAAAAAAGCAAAGCTTACAGTGGAATACATAAAACCTGGACTATGTCAGGCATGTAAAGCAATCTTGGCCTTCTAGCAAAGCCCCAGCTGGACTGTGGCCTTTGCTTTTGCATAGCACACATAAAGAAATACACTGAGATAAACACCTCTCACATAAATAAATACACTGAGATAAGCACCTCTCTGTTTGCAGAAATCAGTGTACAGGCAGACAGTACAGGGACTTTGTGTTACAAGGGTTCTCACAGATGGAAACATGTTGTAGAATATTACTGTATGCTTTCAAATAGTAGGAATCATTGGGGCTAATCTGAGAAGCAAAGAAGTGAAAGCAAAGGTGGTGGAGATTTTCAGGCAAGATTAATAGAGCTAAACATGTATGGTTTACTTGGGCAGTCATTACGAATTGCAACCTGTGAAATGTACAGTTATTGAGGATAGTGAGAAAAATTTTGCATATTACACATATGTAACTAAGCAGTGATGGCAACAATCAACTGGGCTAATAGAATCATAGAATCATAGAATGGTAAGGTTGGAAGGAGACCTCAAGGATCATCTAGTTCCAACCCCCTGCCATAGGCAGGGACACCTCCCACTAGTACAGGTTACTCAAGGCCTCATCCAACCTGGCCTTGAACACCTCCAGGGAGGGAGCAGCCACACCCTCCCTGGATAACCTGTTCCAGTGCCTCACCACCCTCACTGGAAAGAACTTCCTCCTAACATCTAGTCCAAATCTTCCCTCTGCCAGTTTAAAGCCATAATAGTATAAAGAGTTTTGCTTTCATGAACATGCAGTATTATTAAGTAATCTTCAGGAAGACTACTTAAGATTACTTGAAACTCAGTGTAAACCAGTCTGTTTCTGTTGCACTTTAATGTTTCAGGAAGGACCCATCCCATCTTTAATGCTAATGGAAAGGATTGATGCATACAGGTATTCTTGTTCTCTAGATTTTGAGATTCAATGAAAAAAAAAACAAAAACCCACACCCAAACCTCTTTGTTTCTTTTGCTGTCATATTATTTACAAATGCTGTGATTCCGGGAGTATTTTCCACTCCTTAGTCCAAATTGATACATATATGTTTAAATAGAGATCAATTCAAAATGAGATCATCGTATTTGATATTCACTAAGCGCACAAGAAAAGGATGCTATATTTAGAGATTCACAACAGTTTTTTCTTTGTTTTGTCTTACCCTTTGGGTGACAACCTCAACTCTTCTGGTTTGGTTCCCCCTCTGTTCACGTAATTTCTAAGGTTTCCAGTTCACCATTGGTCAGTAAGAGAACCAGAGGTCTTATTTTGAAGGAAAGGGAACTGCAGCTGACTGTCAGGCCACGTATGTTAATGTCAGTAGTCAGAAGCTAAGCTGTGTCTGTAAGGCATGTAAGCTGATGGAACATGTTACCGTTATCAATATTAGACAATTCCTCTCACACACCAGTGTTAGTGTTATGCTTGCTGAGTTGTCAGTATGTCATCCTGAATGTCACAGTAGCCATGCCTTTGAGGGTGAAGAGACTGTCACCTATATCAAAAGCAGAGTAACTGTTTGGTGTCTCTGAACACTAATGACTGTTGAGTCAAACAACTGAGATGGACCAAATGGGTCTTGCACTATATACTCAGAGATACATGGTGGCTGTGCCTTTCTAGCTGCCTTCTCTTCTTTCTTACTGATATTTCTCGAATTCACTGACATTGATGTGACCCCTTCCTTCCTTTGCCACTTCCTAATTCTGTATGCACACAGCATACTTGGTAGTGATTTCTTGCAGAAATTTATCCCTTTCATATCTGTTGGATCTCTGATTTCACAGGGTTTAACATTTTGGGGATACAGCCTAATTTGGTCAGGTTTGTGCTCTCCTCACCACTCCAATTATTGTTTGCATTAGTGCTGTAGCTACTTCTCCACTGGCAGGAAATTTTAAGAAAGATGCTATTAAAAAGGGACACTACAGAAATTCTACACATTTCAATGTCGTGCTTTCTGCATCCTCCTTTGTTTTTTTAACACCACTCTTTAAAATCCTCAAACATCCTCCTGGTGGCTAGAAAAGAAAAGAAGCCTTTATTTTTATTGGTCCAAAAACAGAAGATCAGTTTCCCACCAGCTGCTGAGCTGTTAACGAGTGCTTGTGGTACTGAGCACTGCATGGGGTGAGCCACACTGCCTGGCATTGGATGTCCCTAGGACAGCTCCTCTACAGGATGGTGGCTCCAATCCCAAACTGAGTTGCTGCTTCTTAATGCAGCCACTCAGTTTGGAGACTGAATGCAGCTCAAGGATTATATATCTCCTCCTTCACCTTATTTTGCTGATCTTTAAAATGTAAGCTTTTATTTAATTTATATTTCAGCCACTTCAAATGGACATTGTGGTTATGAAGGCTTCGGTGCATTGAAAATCTATTTCATGGTAACAAATTGATTTATTTTCTTAGGATTTCTAACTGAATTTCTTTACATCTCTCCCCATTCTTGATGTTTACTGTTTCAACTTACTCTAATTATTCCTGTGACTACAAATAGGCAAGTATGCAATTGCCACAAATGGACACTTGACCACCATTACATTCAGGGGATTATGAAGTTTGAAACTCACAGAGGAAAAAGTACTCATACTTTCTTTACAAAGTGTTGACAGTTTAAGATCTAGCCGCTACAGCTACTTTTTAATGACTCAGTCTATCTTTGTCATTTCAAATAATGGTCAAAACTCTGCTGTCAGTTGTCTTTGGAAAACTCTTCAGATATTACCAGTCTTTCACCTCTTTAGCAGACAGCATATTTCCTCCACGTTGTTTCACTTAACTGGGTAAAAACTCTAAGGATACCGAAAACAGAGTATCAACAGAACTGACGGTAAATGCAAGCAGGATAAAATCCAGCAGAGAATACTTGATGCAGGCCAGTCTCTCACTTAACAGTTTAACGCTATAAATGTGCTGGTGGTGACTGAGCTACTCAAGAATCACACCATGAAGCCTGAGGATTTAATCTAGTTACTGCACACAGATTTCATCCAAACAGGATAGAAATGAGAAGGTATGTTTCTTGTGCTGGGTCTGAGTTACAGCTCCCCTTGATTTTGATGGAGTTAAGGATTGCAGGAAAGACAAGAGATAGAAAGAAAGAGTGGAAGCCTAATTTAGGACCAAAGACATTACAAGAAGTTTGGCTGAGTGCTGTTTGGTGCTTTCACTGCAGGGAATTGGAGGACAGGGTCTCTAGAATTGAGTATAGGTGGTGATTTTATGTGGAAGTGGAGAGTATCTCCTTGTCTCAAAATGTGGAAGAAGAAAAACTTCTGAAAATGAGAAGATGTTGGGGAGTCTGGGGATTGTAACAGACAGGCAGCTGAATAGGAGCCAGCAGTGTGCCCAGGCAGCCAAAGGCATCCTGGCTTGTATTAAAAATGCTGTGACCAGCAGGAGTAGGGAGGTAATTGTCCCCTTGTACTTTGCTCATGTGAGGCCACCCCTTGAGTATTGTGTTCAGTTTTGGGCACCACAACACAAGAGAGATGTGGAGGTGCTGGAGCGGGTCCAGAGGAGGGCAACGAAGCTGGTGAAGGGCCTAGCGAGTAAATCTTGTGAGTGGCGACTGGAGGAGCTGGGGCTGTTTAGTTTGAAAAAGAGGAGGCTGAGGGGAGACCTCATCCTGCTCTACAGCCACCTGAAAGGAGGTTGTGGAGAGGCTGCTGATGGTCTCTTCTCAACAGGTAAATAGTGATAGAAGATAAGAGAATGGCCTCAAGATGTGTCAAGTGTCAAGCTGTGCCAGTCTGAGACTGGACATTAGGAAAAACATTTTCACAAGGAGAGTGGTCAGGCATTGGAATGGGCTGCACAAAGAGGTGGTTGAGTCATGGACCCTTGATGTGTTTAAGGGTCGTTTGGATGTTGTGCTTAGGGAAATGGTTTAAGGTGTATCTTGTGGAGTAGGGTTATAGGTTGGACCAGGTGATCCTGAGGGTCTTTGCCAACCTGGATGCTTCTGTGGTTGTGTGATTTTATCTGTGGAAGCAATGCATGCAAGTGGAAATTTTTTTTAAAATAAGGAAAATGAGAAATCAGAGAAATATTTAACTTGTAATGAAATCCCAAGGGTTAGATCAGGAGATAAATGTGCTGGTTATCTGGGGTATATCCTCAACTTCCTGAAGCCAGGCAAGCTGTATGTCAGGTCACTTTCACAATGGGACTTAAGGTCTTCCAGGTCCCTTAGTCTGTGTTTGCCAGTGACCTGGGAAAAACACAAAAGCACAGAAAACCCTATGAATGAACCATCTCAACACCCTCCCCTGTGGATCATGTATCTATTCTGAAATGCTACAGGACATTATGTATTTTCAAACCACTTCTCTGTGGTTTGTCCATTGTGCAATTACTGAGAGCTGGACATATTGCAAAGAAAGTAATAATAAAAATCTCCCTCCCGCCAAGGAGAAAATCTTCAAGGGCATGGTCACTGGGAAGGAAATGTCACTGAAAAGAACATCAAGCTTCATAAGCTGCTACTTGGGCTTGGACTAGATGATCTTTGAAGACCTCTTCCAACTCCCATCATTCTATGATTTTATGATTTTACTGAAGATGAGTTTTTAATTAAAAGGCGAACAAAGAACAACAGAAGAAAACTAAACAAAAGAGAAAGAAAAAGAAGTGAGACCTGCTTGATATTCCTTTCAGGTTTTTCTTTTTTGTTGTTTTGGATTTTGTTTTTTAAATGGTGCTTTTCCTTGTTTTTGAAGCAAATGCTTAAACAAGCACCGCTGGTGTTGTCAGTAATTCTGTAATATTTGCCCTCAGTCCTTTTGTTGCTGAGGGAACATGTCAGATACTCAGCACATTCAGCATTACCATTTGCTTCACAAATCATAGCTGCAGAGTTGTACAACCAAGCCGATTTTACTAGAAATGAAATGCAACTTGTGTTGTGAGAAGTGCAAATAATTCTAATCAACTTTAGCAGAATTCAGTTCCACACTGTCTCTCAACAAAGTAGCAGCCATGGGCTAAAATATTTCTAAGCTACAGTGGCACTGTAATAAGATGGAGACATTCAGAAACAGGAGCTTAAGTTAACTCTTGTCTTACTGAAGCTGAGATTTCCAAAGTCCCCTTTAGGAATTTCACTGTTGGTTAGAATTTAAGTTGGAAGGCACCAGAAGACAGCTAAACACGTGAATACTCAGGTGAAGAGCAGAGTAAAGGTCTATCACTTTTTGAAATCCACTTAAATGGTTCCACTGCCTTTTACCAAATAAGGAAATTTCCCTCCCTCAGAGCATGACATAATAACTGAGTAGCAGAAAAATCACAGACGACAGGATCACAGGATGTTAGAGTTTGGAAGGGACCTCTGAAAATCTTCAAGTCCAACCCCCCTGCCAGGGCAGGACCATAATCTAGTGCAGGTCACATAGGAAGGCATCTAGATGGGTCTTGAAAATTTCCAGAGAAGGAGACTCTACAATCTCTCTGGAGACCCTGTTCCAGTGCTCTGTGTCCCTTACAGTAAAGGACTTCCTCCTCACATTGAGGTGTTTGAGGTAGTTTATATCCATTGCCCCTTGTCTTATCACAGGGCGTNCACTCCTCTTAATGCAAACTAGGATACTGTTGGCCTTCTTGCCTACAAGGGCACATTGCTGTGCCATGGATAGCTTGTTATCTGCCAGGACTCCTAGGTCCTTCTACACAGGACTGCTCTGTAACAGATCACCTCCTAACCTGTACTGGTACAGATTGTTTTTCCTTTCCAGATGCAGGACTCTGCATTTATCCTTGCTGAACCTCATCAAGTTCTTCTCTGTCCATCTCTCTGGTCTGTCCAAGTCTTGCTGAATGGCTACACAGCCTTCAGGTGTTTCAACCAAGCCTCCCAGTTTGGTCTCATCAGCAAACTTGCTGAGAAGACACTCTGTGCCCTCATCAATGTCACTGATGAAGATGTTGGTCAATGTTTATTTGTGAGCATGGTGTGATTTTGATGTTGCATGAAAGCCTGCACAGTGATAGACACTTTTAAAACACTCATGCATTGAAATAAATGCATGTTATTATATAAAAGTATCAGGGTAATAACTTGTCATAGTCTTTGAGTCTGTCAAACATAAAGCTTGAATTCAGACAAATATACACAATGAAAATCTAGTCAAATGTAAATGCAACCTATTAAGCCAATTAGAGATTTTCTCCCTAATCATTATTCTAAAAATTGACACGTAGTAGCCAATTTTACATAGCAGAGAGAATGATTTTGCAGTTTGTTTTGCAGCAGAAAATCTGCTGTAAGTCATCTGAATACTCTAAGTTTGATATTGTGCATCATGGACTTCCATAGCAATATTACGAACATTAACAAATGTATTAGTAAATTATTTAATTTCTTTACAAAATGTGTATATGATAATATTTATTATAGAGAACAATAAAAACTCTTGGCAAAATTCAGGTTTCAAAATACTTAAATGTTCTGATTTTTTTCCTATTTCTACAATTTCATTCAATTGTGAGCACATTTATGTTGATATTACACCCTCATTTGTTCTTTGTCTTATTTTTTATCTGAAATACACTATTGCTGTTCTGCAATTTATTTGTTGAGTGAAAATAAGGAGAAATTGCAGGAAGAAAGCAGAGTACAGGAAACTCTGCTATATCCTGTTTTCCCCTGCTAATTACATTCTAAGTTGCCACCTTCTTTCTTTTTTGTATAAAGATACACAAGTATTCCCATCCACAGAACAGCAAATTAGTGGAAAATAATTTCCAAGGTAGATTAATTTTCTCCTTCATGCCAACACTGACACCAGCAATAAATTTGTCTGGAAATGCAGGTACTCCATAACGGAACACGTGTTTTTCTATTGGTTTCAGCAAGACCCATTTTTTAGCTCTGCATTTTCTGTGTCTTGTATTCCACATTATTGCTCTGAACAGAGGACTTCTCAGAGAACAGATTATCTGTACATAACTGATGAATCTCCCACTTTAATAAACCACTTTATGGAATACTAAAGTTCAAGCCTTCCAGTATCAGGAGTTTCTGAGCATTTCAGAAACAGAGCATTTCAGAAAGAGCCTGAGTCTCTTTCATGACATGGCTACATTTCTTCAGTGCCAGCTTTAGCCATTCACTTATTGACTCTAAAACCACAGACAATTTGGAGGTGACGAATCTGATTCACTTGGCACTCCATTTTGCAGCAGGGCAGAACTGGGAGATCGCACAGTAAAGCACCAGCTGATGGCAGAGGCAATAAGGGAAGGGGAAAAAAAAAAATGTGTGGAGCAAAATCTTCCAAATGGACATTGACAAGTTGAATGCATTCTGCAGAAACATCCCTTTGTGTATAAACATGATACCCAAAATTATCTCATACCATCGGCACAATGTCCACCTGGAGACCAGTGACAAGTGGCGTCCCTCAGGGGTCAGTGCTGGGACCAGTGCTGTTTAACATCTTTGTCAGTGACATGGACAGAGGAATGGAGTGCACCCTCAGCAAGTTTGCAGATGACACCAAGCTGTGTGGCACAGTTGACTTGCTAGAGGGCAGGGATGCCATCCAGAGGGACCTGGACAGGCTGCAGAGGTGGGCCCAAGCCAACCTCATGAAATTCAACAAGGCCAAGTGTAAGGTTCTGCACCTGGGTANCTATGGCAGGGGGTTGGAACTAGATGATCCTTGAGGTCCCTTCCAACCTTACTATTCTATAATTCTATGATTGAAAACATATTACAGAGGTTAAAGGAATAAAGTCTTTTCCCACCACATACTAAATCAAAATAACGTAAGGTACAATATTTCTTACTCAAATTGTTAAATTCTGTAGTTAATTAAATGATCTAATTGAGTGGATATTACATAATATTTCAAAATGTGATCAAGAAGCCATCAAAACATAACATTGGTCTTCAAGTGACATTTAGAGAAAGTCAGTGGCAAAAATGGTAGACAGTACAAAACAACTGTGTTGTGCAATGGAGGACTCATCAAGTCATAATGGCTCCTGACCAAGTAAATGGTTCTGCCAGCAGGAACAAAAACATAGAGAGGTATATGTAGCACGTATGTGTGGAAATGTATTTATAAAGGGACCTTGAAACTATGAGTCCAATATCAGTGTGTGCAGTATGTTGTAATTATAAATGAAGAATCAGAAACTATAGGATGCCAGCAGAAGATTAGCTCTACCAACTCTTCATTTAGTGCTTTGCAGTCTCCCACCAGCTGCCATTTTTCTGAACACGTGCTAGCTGCCTGGAGTTGTAATTGTTCCCCTCCCCGTGCCCTGGATTTAAGTCCAGCTCTCATTCTGCCTTTCCTGCCTCTGACCCAGGTCTGTAATAACCACCTCACAGAGATAAACACCTTGTCACCTAACTATATCTTCCTTTTCCTTCAGATGCTACTGAATGTGCTCTACATCTGAGGTTCTAGCTGACTCTTCTTTCTCTGGACCTGTCTTCTCTTGTGTCTATTTGTCCTCTCAAGCAGCACTTTAAGATTTATGTATCTCCCCTCTTCCCCTCCAGGGAACAGTCCTTGTTCTGTGACTATTCTGACTCCGTGACCTTTCTTTGGATGGTATCGTCTGCCTAATGTGCTTCCACTACTGTACTTAACCTTAAACAAACCCACAATTCTTTTCAACTACTGTTACCCATGACTAGTCTCCTTTGATTAAATACAGTATTTCTTCTTTTTTCTTTAGATCAGCTTAAATGTGACTTGTCCAAGTCTACACTCCTTTCAATCCCTCACCAACTTCCACGCTTTCTCAATCACTGATCCCACTAGTACTTTACTTCCTGTCACTCTTGTTCACAGTCTGACTGGATGTTTTAAAATATCTTTCTTCTTTGCTCTGTATATCTACCTTTTGCCATTCCCAGTACTCTCTAGAGCAGTTCTTCCTATCTGCTCCTCTTTTTTAGCAGTTCCAACCAAATCATCACCTTCACACACCTTGGATACAGTACCCTTCTCCTGGTCTTTTCCATATTTAGGACATCATCCTCCAACATTCAAAGAACTGATTAACCCAGCTCAAGTTAACATTCTTGAAAGTAGAGTTTTCAGTTAACATTAAAAGAGGATAGTCCTGTTTGTGCCTGAGCTTTAAAACTGTCATGACAATAATCAAATGGTAGTGGCTGAGGATAATGTTACTGCTTTACTCGACTTTGTTTCATATTTCTTTTGTTCCTGTACAGTTAAAAAGTATGTCAGCTAAGAGCATTTTCTCAATAAACAAAGCCAAACAAATAAGCATTCTCATTTGCATTAATACAGCATATTTAAATTTCTAGTAGACTGAGGCAACATGCAGATATAAAAGGAAAGACAACTCCTTCTCCAAAGGGTTACAACCTTAATATAAGGCAAGATCAAACAAATGGCAGCTCAGGAGGTAATGGGTAGCCAGAGGTCTGCAACAGTCATGCAGCCAGTTGTTGAGAAGGCTGATGATATATGCGAGATAAAGGGCTTTTATGATTGTTAGTTTCAGTGAAAAAGGAACATGTCCAACTCATAACAAGAGAGCAGTATTTAAAGATCATCATGTTATACAAATAGAAGAGAAAGAACTGAAGGAAGAACAGGATGGATTTTAGTTAAACACTGCACTTTTTACTGTTATCTTAGTCCCCTTCTCTTTTTCTTTTCATTACATTTACTTAGACATTCTTCTGTTGTATTTAACAGCTCCTCATCAGCAGAAGCTGTAGCCATCCTTGTGGTTCCACAGTCCTTCATAACAAGAGAGTCCTAAGCAAGGTGCAGCCTGTGGTTACTAGTAAAACTACCACTGCACCTATTTTGCTCTTCTGGTCCCTTTGCTTTCAGTGCAAACTTAAACACAAAATGAAACACAAAATTTGGAGCACTTGGATCTTTGAACACCTGCCTGTATGTCTCTCCTGTGCACTGAATTTGGCATAAGCTGACATAATCATTACATCTGGGCATGCGATTCGAACTGATGATAAAATTTGCCTACAAAACATAGGACCTTCAATCACTTGAACAGGTTGAAGATCTGTATCTTGATCTACAGGTCAAGCATCAAAGTCTTCATATGACACCACTGCACCTGTATCACATAGTCCCATAACAGGGGGACAAAACCTTCTGCCCTACACTGCAGGACAGGAGTAAGTAAGTAACTTCTAGTATTTCGTAATGATTTATGAAGCCTTTCACATTCCACACTTGAGAAAGACAAAATGTGTCTTAAAAGGTATCACAGTCTGCTGTAAGAGGAGATGGTTAGAAAAATGATCTTCCAGGATTTAAAGTTTTAATTGGTCTGGAAGACTTGATATAATCCTTATTAGCAGTTCCAGAATATTCATAAGCTAAATTGCTAGAGAAGGAAAAATTTATTTGGATTTAAACTCTAGATCTGGCCAAAGGTAATTCCTCCATTTTGTCTTAGTTTGTATTTCTAAACAATGTTCTCCAGAACATCCAAAGATGAGCACGTTACTTTTGCCCAGAGTAGAGGTAAAAATGCACTGATCATTTCTAAGATCTTTATCAGAAAAAAAATTAAAATCTAGTAGTTTTAGATCAACTTTGGAAACCAGCAGGTTTCCCTCTTAAAGACATGTCTATTTCAGAAACAAACAGATCTGTACTATTTTTTTGGATCTTTCTGTCATGGAAGTTTCTGGGGCCACTGTGCAGAAATCAGGAGTATACCTGATGTATTGTATGCTTTCCTCAGTGGTGCAAGTGTAGCATTATAAGGATCTAAAATTTGTAGTAGTCAAGATAGCTACTGATAAATAAGACTGTGGCCAGGAGCATTACAAAAACAGGTCTCTTACCCTAAGCTGTCTCTTATATGCAGTATCAGAAAGGAGCAAGGGGATAAACCTAACTGGGACCATGGCCTTGCTGGGGCTGCATGGAGGTCTGGCTGGCAAACTGGATTTGGAAATAGATGCAGAAAAGGCTTAGAAGAAGTGCTGTACAGTGAGAAACTTTAAGAGATGGAGCTATTTATCTTACCAAAATTAGCAAAGAAAAATGACTTGAGTTTGAAGTGTATATGCCTTCAGAGGAGAAAAGAGAGAATATTAAAGATCTCATAAAGTCTACAAGAGAAAGATACAATGAATAGACACAGTTAAACTGAGGCAAATTGAATTCAAGCTACTCTCTGTTTTTAATAGTGAGGATGGTTAACAACAGGTCTCTAAAGTTTGGCCAAACTTAGGTGCTGAGGAGCTGTGAATCTGGTGAATCAGTCATCTTCCTACAGCCTAAAAAAAGGCCATCGCTTATATATGAAATACAATTTGAGAGCTGCATGAGTAATGTTTCTTCTTTAAGAAACTCTGTTCAAAACTGTTTCATAATCAGCAAAATAATTCAATATCCCAGGAAGAATATTCTCAAACCAGGCTCAACTTGCTGCATTGTGGCTCAGAAATCTTAGTTTGCTCCAAGCCAGCGTGTTTTTTATTCTTGAAGAAAATCAAAACTGAATGATCTAGGCAGCATTATAATCTATTCTTTTGTAATAATCACTGCTATTGCTGTTGTAATCATTATGATATTGTTTTTTTTTTTAATGCCCACTATCTACACAGCACTGCAGAAGATACAGTAGGCAACACCTGCTGCTGAGTGCATGTAATTTCAGCCTCTGGTTTGGTTATTTAAAATGCATGGCTGGAGTCCACATTAAAGTTAACGGTGATCCACTTGAGCACAGCAGTCTGCCTGAGCATTATAAATTGCAGGATTGGAGCTATAAGTATTTGCATGTGGATATAAGGTTCCCCTTAGTCTCATTAAAGCTTAAGGCTGGAGGAGACAATGTGATTTCCACACCTTGGAAGGAGTGCTGTTTTGAGGCTAATTGGAATATTTTAATGAGAGAAATTAGATCATTTGCAGTGAAAGAAGATAATAGTGATGTCTATATCACTTATTTGTTCTGCTGAGGGACATAAATACTCAAAATGTAAGATAAGGCACTCAGTTCTCTTTAGTTCTGTATGTCTGGTTGCATCTTGCCTTAAATCCTTCAGATGAAACCTTTGTAACCTGATCTAAGCATTTCCTCTAACCTCCTTGTCAGCTTTTCAGATCTTACCTCAGACCTCTGTAGATTTATCACGTGAGCTATACATGGATTTATCTGGTTGTTTCTGAGATCAGGGGTGGGGTGAAAGCTGGGGTGGGGGGATGGCGCTGCTCAGGAGTCCTTCTGGGCAGTCTGGCTGTTTGGGAAGGATTTTGAATTCAGGTATTACTTTTAACTTGTATATAATTGTAAATATATATATATATATTGCATATATGTGTTTGTATATTTGTGCACACTGCAAATATAGCTTCANTATTTATGCACATTGTAAATATATCTTCATTCCTTAACTTCCATCTGGCTGAGTTAGTCTGGTTAATCGTGTTTGTGGGTGTGTGTGTGTGTGAAACTCCCAAACCACAACGTAAGATATAAGAATTTCTCTGAAACCAGGTGTGCAGCTCTATGTACCTGCAGTTACTTGCCTTACTTTTCTCTGACCCAAATTTCACATGAACCAAAGGTTCCTTCGACCCAGCAGTCTGCTATTTTAATGATTGTCAGTGTTGGCTTTGCTGGTGACAGGAGCCCTGGAAATCTCCCTTGGCTCTGGGGCAGAGCCAGGAAGTGTGGCTGAGAGGTATCAGGCACATCCAGTCCTCCTCGTTGGGCACAGACAGTCCAGCAGCACTTGCTGGAGGGCTGGGAGCCCAGCTTCTGGACCAGCCCTGGACCTCATGAGATCACCTGCATCACTCCAGGTGTCCTAACAGGAGCTGTTAGGAACATCGAATCCAACTCTGGGGTCAGTGACAGCCCAAGACATTTGGAAGAAAGATATTTAGGTTTAGTGAATTGATATTTCTAGAGAAAACTGTGTTTATCAGAAAAAAAAAAATATTCTTGGATCTTCAGTCACTTCAATTACCCAAGTCTGTCTAAGGTCTATTCGCTTGTGACTGAAAGATGCATGAATGATAAAGAAGAACACAACCAGTGGATATCAATCCTCTGTTGCATTTTTTCCCCCACTAATTAGAGAAGAAGCTGATGCAACTGAGAATGAGGAAGGCTGTGGAAGTAATTTGCATGTAAGGAGCTTGTGAAGGGCACCATTCCTGTGCAGCAATGTGAATCAGAACAGAGCACTCCGCATTCACCACCAAGCATACATGTCTATATTTAGAGAAGCCTAGCAAAACCTATTAAGATGTTGAAAAGAAACAGTAATTTCCATAAACATATTATCTTTGCACTGATTCTTCAGGAGAAAAGAGCCAGTTAAACTCTAGCGGCTATTAGCAAAAGTAACAACCCAACTAGAAGTAATTTTGCTCTTGACTATATTGCAGTGTATAAAACTAGCTTCATTTCAGATTTACAAGAGAGCAATGGCTGTGTTAGTCCTTGACCTCTGCATGGAACAGCTTAGTCTTCTGGCCCAGTCAGCATGAAGCAGGAGTAATATTTCTCTCTCTGAAATGGCAGATATGTCTTTTTTTAATTTGTCCTGTCAGGTTACCAATGAATTTTCAAGACAGTTCCACAAGCTTAGTGGACCTGAGATGCCTCAGTGGCCCTATCCATTGCCAGTGGTCCTATCCCTTCTTATCTCCAAAGCAAGCCTACCTTCATCCTCTCTCTTTCAATTTCCAGTTTGCTTTTCTTCTGTACTACACTCTTGGACTGGAAAGCATCCCAAAAACCTGCTGGACCACTTCTGTTAGCATTTAAAATCACAAAAGTTAGCACTGGAGAAGCACACAATGCCTTTACAAATGTGAGAATGAGTATAGCATGGGGTCAGGTGCTGCCTTTAATCATACCAGTATAGATCTGAAAGAATTTTGTTTTCTTCAATGACATTAATCCTATCCGCTGAAAACAATGCTGCTTGCACATTTCCCATTGTATCTCTTTCCCTTTTCCAATTTATATATGATTCCTTTCATAAAAGGTTTGGGAATATCCTGTAATGCAGGTTTATAAATATTAATGGTATCATAGCCTGCACAATGTGAGACACAGTCTAGGCAGACTGTTTGCAAAGAGCTCATTCTTGGCACAAGCATGGCTGATATGAGACAGCTTGAGCTGATGAGGCACAGAGATTTCAAGGGAAGGGAGCTACAGGTATTCACTTCTTCCTGTAACTCTAAAACTCTCCTGATGTGACACAATATTTGGTCTCCTGGGTTAGTGAAGATGTGTCTACCTCTTGTTTCTCTTCACTCCTCTTCACTCCTCTCTTTAGATTGTTCCTACTCTTCTGTGTTTTCTGCTCTCTTACTCTTCAGCCTATGGTGATACTCTGTTCTAATTTTTTTTTTTCAGAAAATTTCTCAGCCTTTTTCATTTCTCTGCCAACTGGAGATGACCCATGTCCTATTTATGTTTTCAGATTCTGTAGAGGAGAAATTCAGCTCAGATGTTGTAGTTACTTCTCCTTCTTAGGTAGCACACCTTGGTAAAATCACTGTAATTTGTGTGATTTTTCCGGAACCACATTAGCACAAATTTTAAGTAATGTTTATTGAAGGCAAAGGTATTCTGAAAGTATTTTGAAGCTGGCATCTTAAATTGTTCAGAGTGCCCATTAAATTCAGTAAGAGAATTCATGAAAATGATGAAAAATATGTTCATGCAGTACTTCAGAAATTTTAAAAAAGAAAAATCCATTTAAAAAGGATTCTGAAGACATTGAGAAATTTATATCAGAACAATTCTCTTTCTAGTTCAACATTCTCTGTTTTGTTGCATAACATGTTGCTCTTTATGTATGAACTGATGTAATAAGGTCTTTTTTACCTTCTTGTTTGCTTTGAACTCATAAAACACATGCTAGCTTGTTACTAGAAATCAGAGAATCTTTTAGAGAAAATAGTTGTCCTGTGTTTGGCTTGTTGCTTTGTTTTGTTTGATGTTGTTTTTCTTTTCCCATAAGAAACTGGGAGGAGCCACAACAGGGGCCAGGACAGCCGACAGAAACGTGCAGTGAAGTACTCGATGCCATACTGCCATCATGCTACTGTGTCCAGGAAGGGCTGGCTGAGACAAGCAGGGGCAGCCACGGTGGCCAGGGTCAGGTGGATGGGCTGGGCCACAGTGGTCAGTGCTGCACTTTGTATCAGTAGCTTTATATACTTTTTTGTTAGTATTAATGTTACTTCTAGTTTGTTGGTTTGGTTTTTTTTTTTTTTTTTTTTTTTTTTGGTTTTTNTTTTTTGTTTTGGTTTTTGTTTTTTTTCTCTCTTTGTGCTGTTCTATTAAAGTCTCCATGCTTTATCTCAAAAGATTTTGGCTCCTTCTCCAATCTTCCTTCCCATCCTACCAGAGGGTATTTGTGTGACTACATGGGGCTCAGTTGCTGGCTGGACACAAACCATGACAATAGTTCTGTGACTAAGAAAATTACTTTGAAATAAGTGAGGAACAAAGTAATCTATAGCTTTGGTCTTATTCACACCATGGATTAACTGTGCAATAATTCTATCAGTGAACCCATTTGTCCATCAGTTTATTTTTCCATTTATTTACCTAGACGATAAGTATAGAAAGAGTTATTTATCAAACAGATGATTTTTATCTCCCCGTAAGTTAAAGAATCATTTACAGTGTTATCTTTGAACCAAAATGAAAAGCTGTATCTTCATGTTCAGGTAATTAATACAGCTATGCCATGAAAAAACATGGGTAGGATATCAGTTACCAGCCCGGGAAGAAGTGTGAAGATAGCATTTAAGTAATGCAAATTTACTGTAATTCCCAAGTTTCTACACAAAAGAACAGAGTGCTTTAAAATAAACATTGTGAGATATCTCCACTGATCTATTTCTGCTTATAAACTAGCCAAAATCCAACAAGCCACCAGAAGGAAATAATTGCAATGTAGTTAGGGTGGTTTTCTTTTCTGGGGGTCCAGGAAAAGATGGTCTTGACAATATAAGGTAAAAGATAAACAAAATGCATGCCAATTTAATACTCAGTAGTCTAAAGGTTTACCAGATGGATTCTGCCTTAATATTTCTCAAAGCCACTTTAAGCCCTCCTGTGCTGGTTTAAGGC